>JANBXA010000741.1:1352500-1415000 GCA_030556225.1 Cricetiscus sungorus
TAAAAATTGACAAAAGGAATTTATGACCACTCAGCCAACTCCACAGAAGATACTTGAAATATTCCTCAGCTTGGAGGGAAAGACAAATCCATCCATGAGGCCACTGGAAATAAACCACACTAGAATAACATTCAGCAAGGGAGGAAGAGAAAAAAGGAAAAAACCTCAAACAGAATGGATTGATACACAACTTCCAATAATAACTCCGAATATTGGTATTCTCTTCCCCAGTCAAAAGACACAGGCTAGGAGACTGGATGGAAGACAGGAGCCATAATTTGCAGCCCAGAGACTCCCCTCACCACAAAAGACAAGCACTTCCGCAGGTGGAAGGCTGGAAAAGATTTCCAAGCACATGGACCTTGTAAGCAAGCAGCTGGTGCTGTTCTGATGTCAACTAGCAAGGATGAGGGCAGCACTTCATACTGACTAGAGAAACAATCCATTAAGAATGTCCTGCAGTTCTAAACACATGTGTCCCAAACACAGGGACACCCAATTTCATACAAAACGAACTAACAGAAGTTAGTCACCGGTTAGTCCCGGCACAGCGGTAGTAGCAGACTTCAGTACCCCACCTCCAACAAAAAATAAACACAGACAATGTACAGTGTTGTCTATATATGGGTCCTAGCTTTGAATTTCTGAATTTTTGTGTTTAATTTGGATTGTCTGTAGAGCTCAGGAGGCTACAGCCCATGAGAGTGGAGATGAAAAGCTCTTAAACGGGGAATGGAACACAGGGGATTTTTTTTTTTAATGTAAAATGAAGGGAATGTTAGGGATTAAACATTTAAGCAGGTCTGGGGAGGGAGTAAGTAGGACAGAGGAGAGGAGGGATGGGGGGAGATTACACCAAACTAAGGATGTATGGAAATTGATTATTTGATATGTGGCTCACATCTCTTCCAGAGGACCTGAATTTGATTTCCAGTGCTACATGGCAGCTCACAACCAACTGTAAGTCCAGAGAATCCAGAGGATCTGACACCTGCTTCTGGCCTCACAGGCATTGCATGCATGATATGTAGACATACATGCAAGCAAACACCCCTAAAGTGCTGAGGGGGGTGACATACACCTTCAATCCCAGGACTTAGAAGGCAGAGGCAGGCAAATCTCTGTGATTTCAAGACCAGCCTGGTCTGCAGAGCAAGTTCCAGAACAGGCTCCAAAGCTACAGAGAAACCCTGTCTCAAAGAATAAAAAACAAACAAACAAACATAAAACATAAAAAGAAACTAACCTGAACAAGGAGAAGCTCATGGACCCCCAGACTGATATCTGGGAAACCAGCATTATACTGACTCAGATCCCCTGAACATGGGTCTCAGTTAAAAGGCCTGGGCAGTCTAAGAGGCCTCTGACAGTGGCACCAGGATGCATTCCTGGTGCACAAAAGGACTTTGGGAGCACATTCCCCAAGGAGGAATACTCCTTTAGCCTAGAGGCAGGACAGAGGGCCTAGTCTCTTCTCCAAATGATTTGACAGATTTTGATGATCCCTCCTAGAAGGCATCACCCCCCTGTGCAGTGGGAGTGGGGTGATGGAAGGGAGGTTGGGGGGCATGGGAGGGAGGGAGGGAGAGGGAACTGGGATCAATATGTAAAATAAGAAAAAATAATAAAATTTTAAAAACATGAAAAAGAAACAAATAAAAAGGTTTTAATACTTTAGAAAGAAAGAAAGAAAGAGAGAGAGAGAAAGAAAGAAAGAAAGAAAGAAAGAAAGAAAGAAAGAAAGAAAGAAAGAAAGAAATTGAACACAATAACCCTGCATAGGTGAACAATACTTCCCCCAGAAGATACAAGTTATTAAGTAAAAATCTCAGTTCCAAGCATGGGATACATTCTTATGAGTTACTGGTTAAGGAGGCCCCAGAAGCTCTAAAACAACACAGGCTATTGTGACAGCTCTTGGTCACTCAATAGATACAACCCTACTACTGTAGATACACTACACACTGGTTACAGGACATAAAAATCTCAAGCTGGAACTGATCTCAAAACTTCCTTCTAGTTAGCTTTGATAGTGCTGGAAGATGCTAGGCAGGGCTCTGACATTATGGGGGGGGGGTAAATCCTGAACACTATAAAAGCCCCTGCTAGACAAAAATGTGCAATAATGGCACCAGGTCATAAAGGTAGCCAGCTGCTTTGTGATTGGACCTGAGGCCTGCTCCATGGGAAGGATTTCTTGTCTGGTACTGTGAAACCAGTCAAAAGCCCATGGTTCAGGTGGTCACAGGTCCCCAAGAGGAACCTACTACTGTTGTCTTACTGAATGGTCCAAGTGCTGAAAATAGGTGACTACTGGGTATTCGTTTTTAAATGAGCTAGCTCCCCAAGGTCAAAGGAATGTCAAGGAAGAGGGGGCAGAAAGAATGTAAGAGTTAGAGGGTGGAAGAAAACAGTGAAATGCTATCTTCTGGCTATGACCTGGACATTGTTCTCACGAACTCACTGCAGCTGTGGTTACCCACACAAGGCCCAGACAAGATCTATCAACATTTCACCAGACAACATTAACTGGACTCCCTGAATTACGAGAGAGAGAGAGAGAGAGAGAGAGAGAGAGAGAGAAGAAAAAGAAGGGGAGGACATGAAGTGAGGACAAAGACGTGTTCCTGAGGGAGAGGGGGCTGGGGTTAGGTAGGATCAAGATACACTGTCTACACTCATGAAAGTATCAAGGAACTAATAAAAGATATTCCACTTAAAAACACTAACAAAAGGCTGGAGAAATAGCTCAGAGGTTAAGAGCATTTGTTGCTTTTGCAGAAGACCTAGTACCCACGTGCCAGCTCACAACCATCTAAAACACCAGTTCCCAGAAGATATTATGCTCTCTTCTGGCCTCCTTGGGTACCAGATACACAGTAGTTAGTGCTAACCCCTAAAAAAAATAAAGTAAAATAACAAGCCAATTGTGGTAATTCAGCACTCCAAAAGCAAAGACAGACAGGTCTTAGAGGGATCCATGTCAGCCAAAACAGACAAGCAGAAGTTAAGTTGTTTACATGTATGAAATTATAGAATAATTAATAAAATACATTGCAAAACCCTCATTGACTGCACTAAATGTAATTTCTAAATTGCTTTCAGAGCCATCATTTCCTGTCCATCCAAGGTGTCATTTCCCTATGTTAGGGTTTATCATTTGCTTCCCGTATTGACAACTGTAAAAGTTTCTTCTTTTAAAAAAAAAAAATATGTATGGGTGTTTTGTTTTCTGCTTATACATATGTGTAAACATGTATGCCTGGTGCCTGTGGAGGTCAAAAGAGGGCTTCAGATGCCCTGGTAATAGTTAGGCAGTCATGAGCCACCATGTGGGTGCTAAGACTCAAACCCAGGTCCTCTACAAGAGCTCTTAAGCACTGAGCCATCTCTCCAGCCCCCTGAAAGAGCTTCTCAACCCTGTTCCAATCCAGCTACATTGGTCCCCTGTCCAAAATCTTTGCCCATAACCATGCTTTAGGATAACTCTGAGCCTTCAGGAAGATACAGATCAAATCCTAGCCCCTGCTTCATTTGCTCATTTATACCCCACAGTCTCCTGTAAGCACACCCTCCCTACACCCCACAGTCTCCTGTAAACACACCCTCCCTACACCCCACAGTCTCCTGTAAACACACCCTCCCTACACCCCACAGTCTCCTGTAAACACACCCTCCCTACACCCCACAGTCTCCTTAAACACACATTCCCTACACCCCACAGTCTCCTGTAAGCACACACTCCCTACACCCCACAGTCTCCTGTAAACACACCCTCCCTACACCCCACAGTCTCCTGTAAGCACACACTCCCTACACCCCACAGTCTCCTGTAAGCACACCCTCCCTACACCCCACAGTCTCCTGTAAACACACCCTCCCTACACCCCACAGTCTCCTTAAACACACATTCCCTACACCCCACAGTCTCCTTAAACACACATTCCCTACACCCCACAGTCTCCTGTAAACACACCCTCCCTACACCCCACAGTCTCCTGTAAACACACCCTCCCTACACCCCACAGTCTCCTGTAAACACACCCTCCCTACACCCCACAGTCTCCTGTAAACACACCCTCCCTACACCCCACAGTCTCCTGTAAACACACCCTCCCTACACCCCACAGTCTCCTTAAACACACATTCCCTACACCCCACAGTCTCCTGTAAGCACACACTCCCTACACCCCACAGTCTCCTGTAAACACACCCTCCCTACACCCCACAGTCTCCTGTAAGCACACACTCCCTACACCCCACAGTCTCCTGTAAGCACACCCTCCCTACACCCCACAGTCTCCTGTAAACACACACTCCCTACACCCCACAGTCTCCTTAAACACACATTCCCTACACCCCACAGTCTCCTTAAACACACATTCCCTACACCCCACAGTCTCCTGTAAACACACCCTCCCTACACCCCACAGTCTCCTGTAAACACACCCTCCCTACACCCCACAGTCTCCTGTAAACACACCCTCCCCTACACCCCACAGTCTCCTGTAAACACACCCTCCCTACACCCCACAGTCTCCTGTAAGCACACCCTCCCTACACCCCACAGTCTCCTGTAAACACACCCTCCCTACACCCCACAGTCTCCTGTAAACACACACTCCCTACACCCCACAGTCTCCTTAAACACACATTCCCTACACCCCACAGTCTCCTTAAACACACATTCCCTACACCCCACAGTCTCCTGTAAACACACCCTCCCTACACCCCACAGTCTCCTGTAAACACACCCTCCCTACACCCCACAGTCTCCTGTAAACACACCCTCCCTACACCCCACAGTCTCCTGTAAACACACCCTCCCTACACCCCACAGTCTCCTGTAAACACACCCTCCCTACACCCCACAGTCTCCTTAAACACACACTCCCTACACCCCACAGTCTCCTGTAAACACACCCTCCCTACACCCCACAGTCTCCTGTAAGCACACACTCCCTACACCCCACAGTCTCCTGTAAGCACACCCTCCCTACACCCCACAGTCTCCTGTAAACACACACTCCCTACACCCCACAGTCTCCTTAAACACACATTCCCTACACCCCACAGTCTCCTTAAACACACATTCCCTACACCCCACAGTCTCCTGTAAACACACCCTCCCTACACCCCACAGTCTCCTGTAAACACACCCTCCCTACACCCCACAGTCTCCTGTAAACACACCCTCCCTACACCCCACAGTCTCCTGTAAACACACCCTCCCTACACCCCACAGTCTCCTTAAACACACATTCCCTATACCCCACAGTCTCCTGTAAGCACACACTCCCTACACCCCACAGTCTCCTGTAAACACACACTCCCTACACCCCACAGTCTCCTTAAACACACATTCCCTACACCCCACAGTCTCCTTAAACACACATTCCCTACACCCCACAGTCTCCTGTAAACACACCCTCCCTACACCCCACAGTCTCCTGTAAACACGCCCTCCCTACACCCCACAGTCTCCTTAAACACACATTCCCTACACCCCACAGTCTCCTGTAAGCACACACTCCCTACACCCCACAGTCTCCTGTAAACACACCCTCCCTACACCCCACAGTCTCCTGTAAGCACACACTCCCTACACCCCACAGTCTCCTGTAAGCACACCCTCCCTACACCCCACAGTCTCCTGTAAACACACACTCCCTACACCCCACAGTCTCCTTAAACACACATTCCCTACACCCCACAGTCTCCTTAAACACACATTCCCTACACCCCACAGTCTCCTGTAAACACACCCTCCCTACACCCCACAGTCTCCTGTAAACACACCCTCCCTACACCCCACAGTCTCCTGTAAACACACCCTCCCTACACCCCACAGTCTCCTTAAACACACATTCCCTACACCCCACAGTCTCCTGTAAGCACACACTCCCTACACCCCACAGTCTCCTGTAAACACACCCTCCCTACACCCCACAGTCTCCTGTAAACACACACTCCCTACACCCCACAGTCTCCTTAAACACACATTCCCTACACCCCACAGTCTCCTTAAACACACATTCCCTACACCCCACAGTCTCCTGTAAACACACCCTCCCTACACCCCACAGTCTCCTGTAAACACACCCTCCCTACACCCCACAGTCTCCTTAAACACACATTCCCTACACCCCACAGTCTCCTGTAAGCACACACTCCCTACACCCCACAGTCTCCTGTAAGCACACCCTCCCTACACCCCACAGTCTCCTGTAAACACACACTCCCTACACCCCACAGTCTCCTTAAACACACATTCCCTACACCCCACAGTCTCCTTAAACACACATTCCCTACACCCCACAGTCTCCTGTAAACACACCCTCCCTACACCCCACAGTCTCCTGTAAACACACACTCCCTACACCCCACAGTCTCCTGTAAGCACACCCTCCCTACACCCCACAGTCTCCTGTAAACACACACTCCCTACACCCCACAGTCTCCTTAAACACACATTCCCTACACCCCACAGTCTCCTTAAACACACATTCCCTACACCCCACAGTCTCCTGTAAGCACACACTCCCTACACCCCACAGTCTCCTGTAAGCACACCCTCCCTACACCCCACAGTCTCCTGTAAGCACACACTCCCTACACCCCACAGTCTCCTGTAAGCACACACTCCCCACCCCACAGTCTCCTGTAAGCACACACTCCCTATACCCCACAGTCTCCTGTAAACACACCCTCCCTACACCCCACAGTCTCCTGTAAGCACACACTCCCTACACCCCACAGTCTCCTGTAAGCACACCCTCCCTATACTTTTTCTCACCTGTGCCTCTTTCCATGGCCTTTCCCTGTATCTAGAAAGCCACAACCCCCTTCTTCAAAAGGTTTAATGAGTACCTATAAGAAAGGCACTGAGGTAGGTACAAGAGAGCTCACAACAACCAATATAAAGTTCTTATTCCCATAAAGGTTTCATTCTAGAGGAAAAGCCAGACAATAAACAAATAAATCTTTGATGTCTGGCGATAATGAGTGTCACAGAGAAAAAGAAACAGAGAGCTGGGGTGTGGCTCAGTAGGAGAGTGCTTGCCTGGCATGGATCCCAACACTGCAAAACAAAATAACAAAAAGACTAGGAGGAAATAGAGAAAGAAAAGAGAGGGACCCAGTGAGCTGGCTCTGTGGCTGAAGGCATCTCTCTCCAAGCCTAATGAACAGAGTTTGATCCCCAGAATTCACATGATGGAAAAAGAGAAAGAACTTATTCCTGCTCATTGTCCTCTGGCCTCCACACATGTGCTATGGCACATATGTACACACACACAACACCAATAAATGCAATTTTTTTTTTTTTTTTTTTTTAACGGAGGGGCTGGAGAGACAGTTCAGTGGTTAAGCACACTTGGTGCTCTTGCAGACCAGCATTCAGTTCAACCCACCCACTTCGAAGCTCACAGCCGTCTGTAACTTACTGTGGAATATTATTTTAAGGTGTGTTACATTTGTTTATGCCGTGGAACATTTATTTTAATGATGCAAAGTTGTGTTGCATTCTTTCGTGTTGCATTTGTTCAACTGTCTGTGAAGCTGTAATCCTTTGCCTGTCTAGAACACCTGATGACCTAATAATGAGCTCAACAGCCAGCTAATAGCTATGCGGGAGAAAGGATAGAAGAGACTGCCAGGCAGAGAGAATATATAGAAGGAGACATCTTGGAGGAAAAAGAAGAAAAAGAACAAGGAGAGGAGGATGCTAGGGGCCAGCCATCCAGCCAGACACAGAGTAAGAAGTAAAGATATACAGAAATAGAGAAAGACAAAAGCCCAGAGGCAAAAGGTAGATGGGATAATTTAAGTTAAGAAAAGCTGGCTATAAACAAGCCAAGCAAAGGCGGGACACTCATAAGTAAGAATAAGTCTCCATGTCATGATTTGGGAGCTGGATGGTGGACCCCCAAAAAAATAAAGAGTAAAAATCCAACAACAGTAAGTTAAGTCCCAAGAGATCTGATGCCTCTAGGTGTACCCTCTGAGTGTACCTGCACACAGTTGGCATTCACACCACACACACACACACACACACACACACACTCAAAAATTAAAATATTTTGAAAAATGTTTTAAAGAAAGAGGGGGAAAAACAAAACAGGAAGAGAAGTTGAGGAGAGGCTACTCTTGTGGTTGGCTGGTCGGTTTCTGGTGTTAAGGGTCAAAGCTGGGGCTTTACACATGCTAGACAACACATCTCTACCACTGAGCTACACCAGTCCCACAAGAAGACCATGTTGACAGGTCTCTGGTAAGGCGATATTTGTACAAAGAAGTGCACAGAGGGCTGGAGAGATAGCTCAGCCATTAAAGGTTAGGCTCACAACCAAAATATAAGAAGTGAACAGAGTGGGCCTGTGAACATTTGGGGAAACAGACCTCCCGGAAAAAGGAATAACCAAACCCAAAGCAGAAACACACTAGGCAGCATTCAGGAAACTCGAGAAGCAAGTGTGGATGAAGCAAAGAGGGCAGAGAAAAGTCAGGGCCAGGCAAGGCAGGACATTTAGGCCATGGTAGGAATTTGAGTGCTTCAGCTGAACTTTGAACTTTGACCCCTGCATCTTCCTTTTCTTTCTTTCTTTGTTTCTTCCTTCCTTCCTTCTTTCCTCCCTCCCTCCTTCCTTTCCTCCCTCCCTTTCTTCCTTTCTTTCTCTTTTGTTTTTCAAGACAGGATTTCTCCTAGCTCTGTAGAGCAGGCTGGCCTTGAACTCACAGAGATCTGCCAGTCTCTTCCTCCCAAATGCTGGGACTAATGGTGTGTGCCACCACTGCCCAGCTGCTCTCCATCTTTCAATGGGGATGCAGACACTATCCTCTGAGTCTCCATCCCTCCTAGAGCCTGCCACACACACTGCTTGACTATTTGCCTAGATCCTCTGCCACACCTTTCAGCTCTGTGGTTTATAAAGCCCACTACATCCAATAAATTTTTCTCAGCTCAACTTTCCATTCATTGTCCTGATTGCATGTTCTGCAAGAAGCTTCCTGATGACTACTTTGTTTCCTAGTAACTATGGTTTTTCACTCTGCTAAGGAAAGGGAATGTCTTCATAATGGCATACGCATTTGATCACTAGCAATTACAGAAACATTGTGGGTGGTTTGGCTAGGTATGGCCCCTCATAGACTTGTGTGTTTGAATACTTGGTCCATAGGGAGTGGCACTATTAGGAGCTGTGGCCTTGTTTGACTTGACTGTGTGACCTTGTTGGAGGGCATGTGTCACTACGGGCGGGATCTGGGGTCTCAGAGGCTCAGGCCAGCTCTCTGCCTGCTGCCTACAGATCCAGATGTAGAACTCTCAGCTCCTTCTCCAGCACCAGGTCTGCATGCATGCTGCCATGCCTCCCGCCATGATGAAAATGGACTAAAACCTCTGAAACTACAAGCCAGCACCAATGAAATGTTTTCCTTTGTAAGAGTTGCTGTAGTCATGGTGTCTCTTCACAGGAAAGAACCCTAACACGCTCACCATTGCACACTAACACATGGCACATCAATTTCTTTTTAAAGCAAACATGACTCAGCCCCCTGAAAAATGACCCAACTCTAGGTCATAGTGACCCAAGGAAGGCACTGTTCACAGAAGTAAAACAGGATAAAAGGTTGGGGCAAATGAAGGGGAAAAGAGATTGAAGAGCTCCTGACTCCAGAGCCCAGTTGAAATCCCTCACCAGCTAAAGGTTGAGAAGTTTGACACAACTTCTCAACCGAGAAAATCGGTCACAAAGATTACCTAAAGGAACAATATTCCTTCTTCCATATAGAAATAACTCAAATGATGTAAAAGTAAAAATGGACCATGCTTACATGCCCTTTAATTTAAACCTTAGTCTTTTCCCAGATGCAAACCTGTCATCTTTTGAGGATCTCACTAATAACACTATTGACTTCATTTATAATCAAAACACATTTCTTAACTCCCTTATAAATCATGAACCACCCTATGATCTCATTTACCAAAAAGGAACAGGGGTGGGGGTGGGGGGAGTTCTTGGCAATTCTTGGAGCCACAGAACTCCAGAAACCATGCAAATTACATAAATGGATATTGTCAAGAGCTCAAGAGCAAATTTCTCTGGAGAAGTCCACCCCACACTTGGGTAAATAACCCCTTTTCCTGAGCATCTCTCTCTCCCTGCAATGCTCATTCTCAAACCTATGTTAAAACTGTTTTTTTTTGGGGGGGGGTATTTTTTGAGACAGCGTTTCTTTGTAGACTAGACTGTGCTTCAAACTCACAGTGATCCTCCTGCCTCCGCCTCCAAATGCTGGGATCATAGGAGTGCACCACCACCACCACCCAGCTTAAAACCTTTTGTTTAGAAACTCCTTGGGAAGCTGGAGAGATGGTTTAGCTGTTAAGAGCACTGGCTGCTCTTGCAGAGGACCCAGGTTCAATTCCCAGCACCCACAGGTGGCCCACAGCCACCTTCAACCACTTTCAAGTCATCTGATGGTCTCTTCTTGACTCTGTGGGCACCAAGCAAGCAAGTGGTGCACTTTACATACATGCAGACAAAATATCCATACACATAAAATAAAGTTTAGACTACAGAGATGGCTCGGTGGCTAAGAGCACTTGCTGCTCAATTGTAAGGACCAGAGTTCAGATCCCAGTACCAACATTAGTTAGCTCACAAACACTGTAACTCCAGCTTCAAGGTATCTGACACCTTCTTCTGGCTTCTATGGGCACCTACACACACATCTGTGTACATAGATTCACACACACATGCATACACACACATATAAATAAAATAAATCTTTAAAAGGAAAGGAAACTCCAGCTTTCAGGCTGGGAGAGGACTCAGGGGCTAGAGTGTGTTCTGGACTTGCAGGGACCTAAGTGTTATTCTTAGAACCTATTTCAGGTGACTCACAACCACCTATAACTTCAGGTCCACAAGGATCCATTACCTCTGGCCTCTTCCGGTATCTGCATGTACATGCGCCTATCCACATACATATTTCCACGTGCACATAATTAAAAATAAATCTTTAAAAAGTATTATATAGTGAAAAGCCAAATGTGGTGGCACACATCTTTAATCCTAGAACTCAGGAGGCTGAGGCAAGCAGATCTCTATGAGTTTGTTGAGCCTGGTCTACGTTTAATTTTTTACAAGGCCAAGCATGACGCCACATCTTTAATCTCAACACTCAGGATGCAGAGGCAGGTGGATCTCTGTGAGACAGAGACCAAGCTGGCCTATCTAGCAAGTCCCAGGTCAGCCAGTCCAAATAGTGAGTCTGTCTGTCTGTCTAAACATTTTATACACACACACACACACACACACACACACACACATACATACCTTCACATATATATATGTATATATACATATATAATGTCTGTCTCTCTAAACATTACATATTACATATATATACATATATATGTATATATATGAAACTATGAAACTCCAACTATGCTTTACACTGACCCATAGCGGAATTACTTTCCACAATGAAGTGAATCCTAGCTTTCCCTGAGTGGAACTCTACAAAAAATTCCTCAGGCAAGGCTGGAGAGAGGCTCGGTGGTTAAGAGCACTGACTGCTCTTTCAGAGGACCTGGGTACAATTCCCAACACCCTCCCTCATGGCAATTCACAACTGTCTGTAACTCCAAGATCTGACACCCTCATACATAAACACAGGCAAAAAAAAAAATGCAAATAAGAATAAAAATAAATTTTTAAAATTTCGAAAAGAATTCCTTCAGCTGCAGTGTAGATCTGGGTCTCTCACTCCTGCTGTTGTCGACAGAAGGACTGCAGGAGCCCAGCACAAACCCAGAAGCCTCTACCTCACTGCTCAGTCCATCTCCCTTGCTTCCTTCAAATGGTGGTCGGACCATGCTGACCTGTTAACTTCTAACAGCTTCCACACACTTCCCCTTACAGAAATCCCAGCAACATTTTTAAGATTTATTTGTTGTGAGTATAGCGCTCTGCCTGCATGTGTCCCTGCAGGCCAGAAGAGGGCACCAGATCTCATTACAGACAGTTGTGAGCCACCATGTGGGTTCTGGGAATGGAACCCAGGTCCTCTGGAAGAGCAGCCAGTGCTCTTAACTGCTGAGCCTCTCTCCAGCCCCGCCTAGCAATTCTTTACCCAACCCCTCATTTCTGTCCCTAAGGTCCTCCTTTTCACAACTCTCCACAGGACTTGGTGTTCTGTTCCTAAACCTTTCTCCTCATCTTCCATGTCACATTCTTTCCAACAACCACTCTCCACATGGCCACCAGAGTTCTCCTTGGAACCAATTGTTCATTTCAACTTCACCTGCTGTGAGAAACCAACAGCTCCCTTATCTTGGAGATTGAGTCCATATCAGGCACTGTGTAGAACCAGCTTCACCCTGGGGCATCTCCTTGCCCAGCCCACATTCCAGCCATACAGTGACCGAGACTTCTCTGAACACTCCACACATTGCTGAGTCCGCAAATATGGTTTTTTCTGAGAAGCAACCTAGAAATGGGCTGTGTATCTGTCTCTCCCATTCCATGGCACACTGTACGATAGTAGGTCTCCCTCCTGCCATACGCGTTCTTTAGCAGCACCAACTAAAATATCTAGCAAATAACGTTAGTATTCAGGCAACTGTACTGGCCTGCCCTTGGGGTTCTGACAGGATACGCCCTCAGCGGTAGCCACTAAGAGCACCACCTGTGCATATTCACTATGTTCCCTTTTAAAATGGCCCTGCCCACCCTCTCTCTCTCTCTCTCTCTCTCTCTCTCTCTCTCTCTCTCTCTCTCTCTCTGTTCCTTTCTCTTTCTCTCTCTCTGCTTCCCTGCCTGTCTCTGTCTACACACACACACACACACACACACACCTCTTTTCTCTTCTACTGCTCCTGTCCCCAGAGGCTGGTTTCTCCCCCTCCCCCCTTTTCCTTTCCCTTTCCCCTAATAAAAAGCCCTTCTCATGCACTGCTTTTTAAATTACAAGTGTGACTACATCGTGCTTCCTGAAGAAGAGAATGGATGAGAGCTGTTTATTAAAGCTGTTCTCCTGTTACACATGTTCTCCTGTTCTTGCTTAGGCTGATCAGAATGCCCTTGCAGCCTCAGCAGCTGACTTGCACTATGAGTTTATGAAACAGACTGAAGAACTGAAACCATGAATCATGTCAGTAAATTCTTCCCATCTTGGCTGCCCTTCTGAACCATCTTGCCAATCTCTCGCTCTGGCTCTCTCTGAACAAAGTCCAGATGTAGTATGTAGTCTTATCCATATCTCATACACATGACCATTCTCAAACTTCAGGAAGAGTAAACGCCTACAAATACCCAACAAGGCAGTAACGTCAATCAAATAATAACCAATACCTTACACTTGAGTTCGATGCATGATTCTCACGGAATCTTCCTAACATATGGGTTCTGTTTATTTGATTGTTTTGAGACAGTATGTCACTCACTGTGTACTCTTGGCTGGCTTAGAACTCACTGTGTAGACTAGGCTAGCCTTGAACTCAGAGTTCACCTGCCTTTGCCTCCAAGTGCGGGACTGACGGCGTGTACCACAACCACACCCAGCTGGTTTTGTTTTTTTAAGACAGGGTCTTGCTGTGTAGGCTAGGCTGGCCTTGAACTCTCGATATGTACACTTTCACCTTCCAAATGCTGGAACTGGAGACAAGTGCCATACTCCCAGCTGTGTTTCACCAAACCTCTGAAATATGTTATCCAGAACTCATGGGCTCAAGCAATCACCCTGCATCCCATCTGGAGTAGTTGCATCACAGCAGCTGGAGCCTCTGACTCTCAGTTCATTCTCTGGTGAGACTGGAGGCAAAGGCACTGCCCCTCACACCTAGAAGCACACAACTGTTGAGCTCAGCCTCAAACACAAGTGGAGTGCACTCTCCACTCTACCAGGGTTGTCTTAAAAGTATGCCGTGAACCCACATGCAAACCCCGTGCCTTTTACTCACTGGGGAAGTCCAAAGTGTCTTCATAACTGTGGCCACTTTGCATGTTTTCTTGTGCATGTGTAGGTATGCGGGTGTTCAAGAGTTTGAGTACATTTCTAGTCTCAAATTAGAAACAGCAAATTATAGAGAGTGACAGATGGAGGTGGGCATAAAGCCAGAATCATGGAATGACAGGCAGCTGTCACAGGTGGCACAAATAGACATCAGGAAAGACTACAATCCAGGGAACCAAGTCAGCCAACAGTCTGCAGCCACTAAGGAAACTGTTCTTCCCTCCCAAGGGGCCTGAGGAGACCTCGCAGTTACAGAAAAGAAAAAACAAATTGAGATGTGTTTAAGGCCAGCCTTCGTTATTTAGCAAGACCCTGTCTTGCAAGGAAGGGAGGGAAGAAAAAAAAAAAAAAGGAGCTGTGCAATAATAACCCTGAGTCATCAAAAGAAATGTCAAATTAAAAGGCAAGCAAACGCACCACTGGTTTTAAAGAGATGTCAGCAAAAGTGGTTAAAATAATAGCAGCCTGGTGCTCACAGTGATGCAGTTGCCTTAAAAATATCACTTAGGAGGACGACGCTTCTCTACACAAGCCTCGCTACTTTATACCACATTGGAGGAGCCCAAGACTAACAGATACCTAGGAGTTTCACCAGTGAGTGCCCTACCAGATCGCACAAGTGACACAAGAGAAATCACAGATCACATCTGAGACCTCAGGGGGAAGGCTTCCGTTGTCCCCAAGAGTGCCTTCTGGCCTTCCTAACTATTGCCTTGCATGACAAACATCCCCCACATAGACATCAGTGTCAGCCACAAACATGGGTGTGTAAATCACAAGAAACAGTCAGCTGTTTCCATAACTGTAAAGCTGGACAACGCTGAGAAAGGAGAGCAATGAAGGAATCAAAAGCGCCTAGGAAGCGGGTGGTGGAGTGAGTGCTGCCGCTGCCGCCACTGCTGCTGCCACTGACAGAACATCTACACTTCACAGCAGGGGGGGCAGATCAGAGTAATGTGCAAGGTCCTACCATCACCCAGGCTGGAAAGAAGGAACCCTTCCTAAGGCTGTGACCCTTTAATGCAGTTTCTCATGTTGTGGGGTGACCCCAACCATAAAGTTGTTTCATTGCTACTTCATAACTGTGATTTTGCTACTGTTAAGAATCTAAACGTAAATATCTGATATGCAGCATATCTGATACTGGAGCTGTGGGGTGGACACCCATCGATTGAGAGCCACTGGACTACTGAGTAGCCGCCTCTCAGCACTTCCAATGTGGCTCTATCCGTACAGATCTTAAGAGAAGAAAAAAGTCAACATGGATGGAAACGGTTAAGTCTATAACTCTAGTCCATGGAAATATCCACGCAAACTGCTCCAAGCAAGTTGCTTTGCCAATAAAACCCACACAGACTAAGATGAAAAGAGTGAGAGATAAAGAGAGAAAGAGAGAGGAAAAGATGTGCCATGAAATGAAAGCCGAAGTAGCTGTCTCTTTTTCAAACAGAATACACTTCAATCAAATACCTATAAAGTATCTGCTCGTAGTGGTGCAGACTGTAACCCCAGCATTCAGGAGCCGAGGCAGGCTGAGTTCTGTAAGTTTGAGGCCAGCCTGGTCTTCACAGAGAGTTACAGGCTAGCCAAGACTATATACTGACACCTTATCTCAAAAACCAACCAAACAAACCCTACAAAGAATGTCGGGGCAGTGAGATGCACTTGTATTCCCAGTTGAGGCAAGAAGACCCATGAACTCAAGAATTCAAGAACTATAGAATACTATAAGAGAAAACTCTAAGGAATAAAAACTATACAGGGTCAAAGAAAGTCAATGTCACAATGATGAAGAGAGCAACCCAACAAGAAAAAATAATAGAGGCTATTGAGATGACCCAGCAGATAAGACAAGGGCTGCTCTGGCAGAAGACCTGGGTTCTGTTTCCAGCAGTAACAGGGTGGTTCACAACTACCTGTAACTCTAGTTCTTGGCGGGGGGGGGGGGGGGGGGGATGTGGATGTCCGACGCCCTCTTGTGGCTTCCTCAGGCACTGCATGCACATGACATACAGACAAAACACCTCCTCTGGCCTTTACAATCTTTCCATCCCTTCTTCCACAAAAGTCCCTTAGCTTTAAGGAAGTGGGTCTGATAAGACATCCCATCTAGCAGTGCTGAAACTCCTCAGTATCTTGCTCTTTGCACTTTGACCAGTTGTGGGTCTGTGTCAACTGCCATTTCCCACAAGAAGCAGCTTCTGTGATGAGGGTTGAAAGACTTGTGTGTTGGGATGAAAGAGTGTCTGCACAGACTCATATATTTGAATTCTTGGTCTCCAGTTTGAACTGTTTAGGAAGGATTAGGAGGTGTGGCCTTATTGGAGAAAGTATGTCACTAGGGGCAGATCCTGGGGTTTCAAAAGACTCATGCAATTTCCAGTTAGCACTCTCTCCCTCTTACTTTCAGATCAAGATGTGAGCTGTCAGGTGTTCCTGCCACCACGCCTTTGCTCTGCCATCATGGCTCTAACTCTCTGAAACCATAAGTCCAATTAAATATTTTCATTTATATGTTGCCTTGATTACAATGTTTTGTCAACACAACAGAAAAGCAGCCAATATAATTTGTTGATCTATAGTAAGTCATTAAGAGTCAGTTTAATGCTATATTCATTTAGCAGAATATTAGTAGTAGGGCATTCCCAGGGCCACTGACCTATCTAGCTCCAAGTCATGGGCCTGGTAATAGTGCCAGGAATGGGTTCCATCTAATGGGATAGGTTTTATGGTGTGTGTGTGTGTGTGTGTGTGTGTGTGTGTGTGTGTGTGTTTAATGTGTATGAGTGTTTTGTCTACATGTTTGTCTGTGTACAATATGCATGCCTGCTGCCCATGTAGGTCAGGAGAAGGCCTCAAGTCCCCTGGAAATGGAGTTACAGACTGATGTTTATTGAACTCCTAAGTCGGTTTGGGGAATCAAGCCTGAGTCCACTAGAAGATCCGCAAGTACTTGGTACTGATGAGCTGTCTGTCAAGTCCTGTAGGTCAGGCTTAAATCCAATCAGAAAGTAACCGGCTATCCCCATAACAAGCATGCCACTATGGTAATGGTGGGCATATCTTGCCAGACAGATTACTATTGTAGTTCTCAAGGTTCATGGCTGGGTAATGCTGACCGTTATGTTTCTCCTCCAATAGTAAGCATAACTCATTCCAGCACAGGCGAGCAGTGGTGGAGCACGCCTTTAATCCCAGCACTCGGGAGGCAGAGGCAGGTGGATCTCTGTGAGTTTGAGGTCAGCCTGGTCTACAAAGCAAGTTCCAGGACAGCCAGGAAACCCTGTCTCAGAAAGAAAGAAAGAAAGAAAGAAAGAAAGAAAGAAAGAAAGAAAGAAAGAAAGAAAGAAAGAAAGAAAGAAAGAGTGAAAAGCTAAACAAATCAGTAACATATGTGATACATCAATCATATTAATCAAGTGAAGGAAAAATTATATTAACATTTCAATCAATGCAAAAACCAACATTATTTCATAATAAAAATCCTCAGAGTCAGTGACGAGGATATGATACAGCTCAACAATAAAGCACTTACTGCTCTCAAAGAGGAGCCAGGTTCAATTCCCAGCACCCACATGATGGTTTACAACTGTCTATAACTCCAGTTCCAGGAGATCTGACTCTGCCTTCTGGTCTCATTGGGCACAACACACATGATGTACTTATATACATGCAATCAAAACACCAATACACATAAAAATAAACACACCAAACAAACTAGGTTGTGGTGATAAACACTTGTAATCCCTAAACTGGAAAAGCAGAGACAGAATAATCCCGGGGACTCCCTGGCCAGCCAGCCTAATCTAATTGATAAGCCCCAGTTCTCAATGAGAGATTCTGTCTCATAAAACAAGGGCTGGAGAGATGGCTCAGTGCTTAAGAGCACTGGCTGCTCTTTCAGAGGATCCAGATACCATCCCCAGCATCCACACAGCAGCTCAAGACCATATGTAACTCCAGTTCTAGGGGAATCTGATGCCGCCTCTGGCATCAAGCAGTATATGATGAACTTATGAACAGCTCTTGAAGAATGAAATCAAACACCCCCACACACACACACCACATATAACACACACACACACCACATATAACACACACACACCACACACAGACACACCACAGACCACAGACCACACACACACACACCATAGACCACACACCACACACACACACACACACACCACATATAACACACACACACACCACACACCACAGACCACACACCACACACACACACACCACACACATACACACCACACACCACACACACACCACACACCACACACTACACACCACACCACACACACACACACACACACACACACTACACACACACACACACACAGACACACACACCACACACCACACACACACACACACACACACACACACACCACACACCACAGACCACACACCACACACACACCACACACACACACACCACACACACACACACACACACACACACACACATACACACACACACCACATATAACACACACACACCACACACACACACACACACACCACAGACCACACATCACACACCACAGACCACACACCACACACCACACACACACACACACACACACACACACACACACACACATACACACACACACCACATATAACACACACACACCACACACACACACACACACCACAGACCACACATCACACACCACAGACCACACACCACACATACACACACACCACGACCACAAATCACACACACACACACACACCACACACCACACACCACACACCACACACACACACACACATACACACACACACACCACATATAACACACACACACACCACATATAACACACACACACACCACATATAACACACACATACACACCACACACCACACTACACACCACACCACACCACACACCACACCACACACACACACACACACACACACACACACACACACACTATTTAGGACAGCCAGGGATGCATAGTGAGTGAAATCAGATTAGAACTGAGTTGGAAGCTTCCTCCCTGCTGGGTAGCAGAAGGTGCAATGTCCGCTGCTAGGAAAGAAAAAGCCATCAATGATCTTATCCAGTTATGAATCGTGTGTGCTACAATGCCCGCCTACCAGGCAAGATGTCCCCTTTGGCACAACAAAGGATGTGACTGTTATGTGGTTAACCCACCACTTTGTGATTGGATTTGAGGCTGGCTCTACAGGAGGGAATCTACACTTGGTACTGTAAGCCTTGTCTAAAGCCCATGGTACAGGTCATGGGCCCTAGGGGAACCTGTTAGTGGTGTGCTGCTAAATGGATATGGTATCCAACTGCCTTCTAAATCTTAATATTTATAAGCACAGATTACTGTTGCTCTCAACCTTGATCAGAGAAGCTGCTTTTGCTTTGCAATGATTAATGCAGACTCCCAGCTAGTCACCATACTGAGAACAAGTGACCCTGAGTATTCAGCCCTAAATAGGACATCTGTATCATCTGCTCCAAGGCTGAAGGGACATCTCAGAAGAGAGGGTGCAAATAACTGTAAGAGCTGGAGGATGGGGGAGGGGCTGTGAAATGCTGTCTCTAGACGTCACGTGTCATTGCATTCATGAACTCTCAGAGCAATAGCTGCTCAAGGTGAAGCCAGTCAATGCTGCATCAGGGACAGGGGAGGGCTGGTGTCCCCAAGGGACCCTTGGGTGTTAAAGGGTGCTGGAGGATGGGAATTATTTCTTTTCTTCAGTGGTCTAGCCCATGCACCAGTAAATAACTCCCCACAAATGCTCACACAAGCAAGCCTTATTAAACTCAGCATGTCACAAATAAACAAACAAAAAAGATGGGAAATGGGAGGGAACTTGTTGAGAAAAAGATAAAGAGTGGGTTCGTAAGAGGGAGTGGGGAGAGGAGGGGAGAAGAGTGGAGGGGAAGGAGGGGAAGGGGAGAGGGTAATAAGGATTGAAAATGACCCAAATACATTATATAAAATGTATAAAATTATCAAAAAATATCACTTTTAAAGAGACATTTTCTCAGCTAAGTGGTGGTGCCGCACACCTTTAGTCCCAGCACTCAAGAAGCAGAGGCAGGCTGATCTCCGTGAATTCGAGGCCAGCCTGATCAACATAGTGAGTTCCAGGACAGCCTCCAAAGCAATATAGAGAAACCCTGTCTTGAAAAAAAAACACACATTTTCTCAAGCAGATGATGAGGACCAACACCTGATTTGTCTTCTGACTTCACTCACAAATGGTGACACAGACAAACCCACCTCACATGTGAAGGTGTACACACAAACACAGACACACACACACACACACACACACACACACACATACACACAAATATATGCACATATTACAGTGCTTGCAACCTGGGTCACAAAGCAAACTGAGGCCAGGCTCAACGACAGAATCAGACCTCATCTCAAAAAGTGAAAGACTTTGAACTGGCCTCCCGGCACACCACCACCACCAAGGACTGGGGCTCTAGGAATGTTCCACCATGCCTGCTCTCTCTTACAGAGTTCAGAATGAGAAGTGTTGCCACAGAAGTAGGGCAAGTGAAGAAATGAGAAGCATTGAAACAGGACAGAGGAAGTCTGACTATCCCTGTCTGCACATGACACTACATTACACACAGAAAAACTCAAGACTCCAGTCCAAAACTGTTAGAAGTAACAAATTTGGTAAGGTTACAAAATATAAAACCAGCAATTAGCTCTTTTTTACACTGATACTGAAATTGCTGGAAGACAAATCAAGACCCATTCTCACTCACAATAGCTGCCAAAAATAAGGTCCCTGGAATAAATGTAAACAAGGAAATTAATGATTTCTACAATTAAAGTAACACTTAAAGCTAAAGAGGATACACATACACACGCCCATGAAAACTAAAGAGGATACAGGTGCACACACACAAGGAGACAAGGAGGCAGGCATGATGGGATCTCGATCCTTTGGTCCTAGCACTTGGGTACAGAGGCAAGTAGATTTCTGTGAGTTTGAGGCCAGCCTGGTCTACATAGAGTTCCAAGATAGACAGGGCTACATTGAGGGATCTTGTCTTACAAAACAAAAAGAAGAAAAGGAGGAGGAAGAGAAGGAAGGAAGAGAAGGAAGGAAAGAAGGAAGGAAGGAAGGAAGGAAGGAAGGAAGGAAGGAAGGAAGGAAGGAAAATGTTCACAGATTGGAAAACAGTGCCAAAATGTCTATGTTACACAAAACAACCTACAGTTCAGTGCAGAACACACAATGGCATTCTTCACAGAAGGGAAAAAACAATCACAACCAGATAGGGAGATGGCTCCACAGCTAAGCATAAGGATGCGAGTTCAAATCCTCAGAACCCACACTCAAGTTTTGGCAGGGACACACTGTCGGTGGCAGACACAAAAGCATCAATGCATTTGCTGGCCACCAGCTTCAATCCAGGCTCAGAAAGTCACCCTGGCTCAGTGCACCTTGGTGGACTAAGGTAGACAGTGAAAGATCAGAACTCCTCACATGTCTCTCTGGGCTCTGCTTGTACACACAGTTTTTTGTTTTTAAATCACAAAATGCATGGGGGGAGAGGTGTTTAATAGCTAGAGCAATTCTGAGCATGAATGAAATTCAGGAGACAGAAGAAGCAGGTTTGAAACCAGCCTAGTCTACACTGCAAGTTCCAGGCCAGAAAATTTACACAGTGAGAGCCTGTCTTAATTAAAAAAAAATAATAATAATAATAAAATAGAAATTTTAAAATGATTTTAAAAAAAATTTAAAAAGTGATAACAGAACAGTGGGGTGGGGGGAGGAGATGAGGGGGAGGAAGAGAGTTGCCAGAACCTGGGAAGGGGAAAGGAAGCCAAGGGGTGGGGATAGGATGATTGACAGCACAGGGGTACAACTGAAAAGGACAAATAACTTCTAAGATTCTACAGCATAGTCAAACAGTGGTTGACAACAATTTATTGAATGTTTCAGAATAGCTGAGAGGATTTTGAACATTCCCAGTACAAAGAAATGATGACCCACCAGTGAGATGACAGCAATGCCAGCTACATGTCTGATTATCCGCTGTGCATGCCACACTGGAGCTGTAGAGATGACTCCACCCTTAGAAATCAGGGTCACAACCAAAAATATAAAGCGCAACTCTGTATACCATAATACACACAGCTATGTGTCAATTAATTAAAAATCATTCATGAACCAGGCACAGTGGCCGACAGTCCTAGTACTTCAGAGGCTGAGCCATGAAGATACCAAGTTCAAGGTCTTCTAGGTCAGTCTGGGTAATGTGGTGAGGTCCAGGTCAGTCTATGCTATATAGCAAGACCCTGTCTCAGAAAAAAGGAGGAGGAAAGGAAGGAGGGAAAAAACTAGAAGTGCATAAACTAAGTGATAACTAATGCATTATTCCATTACCCATGATCACCTGCACATCTGAGAGACTGGAGCTAGTGTACACAGCCATGAACAGAATTGACAGCTAGGTAATTTGATAAATGCTAAGAAGTACAGGTACAATGGTATTGTCCCTCATTTAAAAATGAAGAAGGAGGTGAAGGAGAAGGAGGAGGAAGAAGAGGAGAAGGAGGAGGAGGAGGAGGAGGAAGAAGAGGAGAAGAAGGAGGAGGAGGAGGAGGAGGAAGAAGAGGAGAAGGAGGAGGAGGAGGAGGAGGAAGAAGAGGAGAAGAAGGAGGAGGAGGAGGAAGAAGAGGAGAAGGAGGAGGAAGAGGAGGAGGAGAAGAAGAAGAAGAAGAAAAGAAGAAGAAGAAGAAGAAGAAGAAGAAGAAGAAGAAGAAGAAGAAGAAGAAGAAGAAGAAGAAGAAGAAGAAGAAGAAGAAGAAGAAGAAGAAGAAGAAGAAGAAGAAGAAGAAGAAGAAGAAGAAGAAGAAGAAGAAGAAGAAGAAGAAGAAGAAGAAGAAGAAGAAGAAGAAGAAAGACTATTAGGAAAAACATGCCATTTGCTACAAGCAACCAGAATTAAGGAAAGGTGGGGTAGGTTGGTTTCTTCTCTCTCTTTTGTTTTGTTTTGTGTTTTGTTTTTGTTTTTTGAGACAGAATTTCTTTGTGTATCCCTGACTGCCTATCCTGGAACTCACTCTGTAGACCACACTGGCTCAAACTCAAAGAGATCTGCCTGCCTCTGCCTCCCAAATGCTGGGATTAAAGGTGTGTGCCACCACTGCCCAGCTCTTTCTCTATTTTTTAACACTGTATTAAATTCTTTGTTTGAGACTGGGTTTCGCTATGTAGACCAGGCTGGCCTCAGAAACCTATCTAACTGCCTTCTGGAATTAAAGTTGTGACTAATCCATCACATCCAACCTGTTTGTTTGCTTTTTGAGACTGGGTTTCTTGTATGCACGGCTGACCTCAAACTTGCTAAGGAAGAAATGACCTTGAACTCCTGACCCTCAAGAGGACTGACTCCCTCCTAGATGGTGGGGCTACAGGTAGCACCACACACAGTTTACGCAGTGCTGGGGACCAAACCCACAGCCTCATGTATACTAGGCAAAGATCTCTCTTAACTGGGCTACCTCACCAACTCTTGAACTAAGATGAACCGAATTTTCACACAAAACGTTTTAGGGATAGTACTGCTGGTCGAACTCACAGCCTCCACTTAAGGGCTTGTTAAGCTAGACTCCCACAGTATACATTAATTGTTACAGTTAAAAAACTTGACATAGGCATTCATTCCCCAACTCCTTCTTCTTGACTGGACTCACACCCCACTTCTGCCCAGTCCTCCACAGCAGCATCCCTACCCCATCTCTACTTACAGATGCAGGCAGCAGCCAGCAGGCGGCCAGCAGCATAGGGGGCACCACAGCTGGGGAAGAGGGGCTGCACCATGTAGTTGGCAAAGGTGATGGCAATGACAGCCTGGCTCGTGGGTTCAATGATGAGCAGAGAAGTCCAGAGGCGGATGAAGGCAAGAAATCCCCCGAAGGCCTCCAGGATATAAGCGTAGCTGGCTCCAGATTTCTTAATGGTGGTACCAAGTTCGGCATAACAAAGGGCCCCAAAGACAGAGAAAATGCCCCCAACAGCCCAGATGACCAGTGAGAGGCCAAAAGAGGCACTGTACATGAGTACTCCCTTGGGGGAGACAAAGATGCCAGAGCCTATCATGTTTCCCACTATCAGGCACACGCCATTAAGTAGCGAGATCTCCTTCTTCAGTTTTACCTGCTCGGCCACTGGGCTGGCCCCATCGCCCAGAGCAGAGGTATTTTCCTCATGCTGGGCGGCCACTTCATACTTGGTGCTGTCGACCATGGTGGAGAGGAGGAAGGTCTTCACCACCTTTCTTGCATTGCCCTCTAAGGAAGAAAGGAGAATGGGTTGGTAACCGTACAGCATCTCTCCCTCCCACTCCACAGGGACCAACACGGTCAGCACCCACAATTCAGAGAGCTTTCTGACTCCCCCAAAACCTCTTCCCCCAAGCCTTGTCAAATGACTCCAACTTGCCTTTTCCCCAAGGAGAAAAGCAAAGCACCCCAGTCTCCCGTCCTCCGCATGTAGCATACCTTATTTACCCGACAACTGAATGCTGACCTATTATGACACAGGATAGGCAGTTTAGTGGTTTGGACCTTTTTTTTTCTGCCTCTCCACCCCCCATAACTCCAAAAAAAAAACCCTGTCTTCCCTCAGATTTCAGTTTCAAATGTCACTATGTGAGGTGCCTACATGAGGAAACAGCTCTGCAAGCAACTAATTTGCTAGATCCTCTTTTTTGCTGATATGTTGCTCTCTCCCCTAAGGACTCTGCTATGTGCAAGCCTGAAGCTTTCAAAGTGTTCCTGCTCAGGACGTACAGCCACCCCCCTGCTCAGGAACATCCAGTAACAAACGGTCAGCTGGCATCTCCGATGCTGGCAAAGCCCAGGCTGCCCCACCCATCCTGAATAAGAGACAGGCAATAATTCTTTTTACATTACTTTTCCTTTTCCAGATACCTCTCCCAGCCTCTACCATGCCAGGTCTCCTGCCACCAAATCACTCACATCCACACCAGCCAGAACCCAGAGGTGACTGGAGGCAGTGGGTGGTGGCTGCCCGTCTGCCACAGAACTGTTGGAGACATACCAGGCCAAACCAAAGAAAGGAAAGAGCGAAAGCCAGGCAGTAGATGCCTGGAAATACAGAGCTATTGACAGCTGCACAAACTGGGAAAGCTTAGTCAGACAAATGGAGAGACGTTAGAGCAAAGGGCTCTGGAGCTGAGGAAGTGACTGGACATGCAGAACAGCAGAGAGGGGTTAGCAAGGGGACAGGGTGGGGCACACTCACTGCCTGGTTCTGGATGTAAGTAGGTTTCCCACAGCAGTGGCCAGCAGCAGTCACAGAGACAAAGACGCATGCACGGCAAGCACCCTGCAAGAACAGCGGTCTGGCCCGCTCCTCCTTCCTCCAATAGTCAAAGGGAAGCCTAGACAAATGCCTACCGGCTTTAAGTCAGGTCAAGAAGGGAGGAGGTGGTGAGGGAGCTAGAAAAGGAAGGGGTGAGGGAGAGGGAGAGGAGTGTTAAGCAACCATCTGGGTCCGAAGTTCACAGGCCTTTCACATCTGCAAAAGGGGCAGCTAGGAGCTCTTGGCTCAGCACTTTCAGTGATAAGAAGGTGATCGCTCAGGAATCTCCTTTGTCAGCTCTGCCCCAGGACAGGAGGCCCAGAGGGAAGGGACAGTCAACTGGGTGTGTTCTCTACAATCCTGGAGTGTCTAGCAAGTTAGCAAAGACAAAGAGCGGTGGCCCAGGCCTCTCCAGAGTATCCTCCATGTCCCACCCAAACCTCGTTTCTCCCTCATCCCAAACAAGAAAGGCAGGAAGGCTATAGAATGGGGCACATTGTTCATATGCTGAGATTACAGGAAGTGTGAGAGCAATTCAGATGCCCTGTGTGGGTGCCCTAAGTGAGAGCTCTGTACATTTACTTCCCCATGCAGAGAGAAGGGTGACAGCCTCTAAAAGAAATATGGTCCAGAAATGAGATCAAACTTCTATGTACAACTCCATCCCATCAGTGTGCTTTTTATCCTTAAGCATCCAAAAATTCATGTGGGGGAGGTGGTGGTGCATGCCTTTAATCCCAGCACGTGGGAGGCAGGGGCAGGCAGATCTCTGAGTTCAAGGGCATCCTGATCTACAGAGTGAGTTCCAGGACAGCCAAGGCTATGCAGAGAAACTCTGTCTCAATAATGATAATAATAAGCAATAAATAAATAAATATGGCTGGAGTGTCACTCAGTGGTAGAGTGCTAGCCTACTCCCCCACACAAATAAGTGTGGAAATAAGGTTTCACTGAGCCATGCCAGGCAGGCCAGGAATAAACAGAAAAAGTTCCACATTTTGAAAATCACAGTTTATTCTGTCTTTATAGTCTACTTTAAACCTGGTATTTTAAGTCCTTTTTGGCAACCTCCTTGTTCTGAAACCAAAATGTGTGCCCCTTCTTCTATCCTTCATACCCCTTTCTGGTTATTCTAAAGTACCCTGGAGGTTAATCTCTACCGCTCATCTTCCCATTCTGGCCCCTTAAAATTTCTAGCTAAACCTAGATGGAATGCTGGGCTTAGGCCTTACACAGACCCTGCCTGAGGATGGAGAGATGGCTCAGCAGTTAAGAGCACTGGTCATACTTGAGAATACACAGGTTCAATTCCCAGCACCCACATGGCAGCTCACAACTTCAGTTCAGAGGCCTTCCTTCTTCTGGAGTCCGTGAGCACTGTACATACATGGCACCCGAACACATGCAGTCAAAACACCCATACACATAAAAATAAAGTTTAAAAAAATTAAAGCTCATGTTTCTCATAAGATAGTCCCACCCACAACCGAAATCCGCCTGAAAGACACTGTCCTTTTCTCCCAGCATCCCCCAAAGGCTTTCATAAAAGCAGTGCTAGCGTTGCTTGAGTTTTTGTCCAGGCCAGACATACTGCTACAAATTTCAGTGCATTATCTCACTGAACTGTGAGCCCTGTGAGGCTGGACCCATACACTCTGCGGGATGCCAAAGCAGAGGGGAGGCAGGCAGCAAAGATCACAGAGCTATCTATCATCTCCAGCCCCTGCAGATCGCTTGACCTCCCCTTTAACAGGAAACCACTCCAGGTGGCTCCCTAATGAGTTACCTAGAGGAGCCTGGGATCTGATTGACAAGAAAGCCCTTGTCTGTAGGCGACAGTGTGGGTGGCAGGTGGGGATGGAGGGTCTGTCACTGCCTTCGGGCTGCTCCTCCCTTTCTCATTTTGGGTGAGGATGAGCGGCGACACCTAGGGTGCCCACTCCTGAAGACAAAGAAACACACATCAGGACATCTGCCCTTTAAGATAAACTGGCACCAATGGAGTACAAATTCAAGCGTGAAACCCAGGAAATAAGAAAGGAGAAAGGGAAGTAGGGGGTGCATGAGGTTGAATTCATGGCCGGCATAAAAGTGAGAGCCTCAAGGAACTGAGTCTGATCAGCCCAGGACAGGACCCACACCCCAGCAAACAGCACGCCCTAGTGGCCTCACCAGGAAGTACTACAAATGGATTCATCCTCCCAGCCCTGCCAGTCAGGCACACGAGGTGCCATTCATGGAAATATCCTCTTTTCTCAACCACTGTCTAGCACCAAAGCCAATAAGACACCAGCACTGGCAGCTCACTTTGCTCCCCGAGATCCCAGCTCTCAGTGCAACGCTTGCACGGTTCAGGCAGCCTGCTAGAGGCTCTCCTAAAGGAACTCAGCCAAAGCAGGTTTCACAGAAGCAAGCCTTCATGCTCCTTGTCATTTCCCCTTTCCTCTGGTGTGTTCATCTCTGAGGACGTCGCGGCCATTCCAGAAAAACATACACTCATTCTACAGCCTAGAGAAGTGCTCAGTCCGGGGCTCCCAGGGAACAGACAACCGGACACCAGGCATGGAGTGCCTCACAGGGCAGCCAGCCCATGTTGAACACCATGCTCCAACAGCAACACTAAAACACCCTTCCCCAGGAACCTGCTCACAGTTCAGAGCCCTGACTCTTTAGCCAAGCTCCAAGAGCTACTGTGAGAACACACTTTCTCCCCAGAGACCCCAGGGCTTGCTTTCCGCCATCCAGCGGGTCTATGCACCCCCCCTAACAACAGAAACAAAACAGATACCGGCTAGTGTAGATAGATTCCTCATCACTCCACAATAGCTGCTCAGCCCCTCCCTCTCCAGCTCTCTATTTTGTTTCTCTATATTCCACTATAAACTAAGACCGTCCCTTTAAAAAAAAAAAAAAAAAAAAAAAAAAAGTGAATTAAAAAAAGAAACTGTTTACTGTTCTGCTTAGGACTTCCCACTAACCCAAAGCTGAAGTCTCCCGACAAAAGGCTCTACCTAGACAGGCCAAGGCTGGGGCCAAGAAATAAGGTTCCGAGTCTCCTTTTGCCCAATTTTCAGGTACTCCATCCTCCTGTGCTTTCCCACCTCTTACCTGTCTGGAGACCTTTGGGCAAGTGCAAGGAGGAGGGGGCTGTCTGCTCACTGGGATGAGGGGTGGTAGCTATGAGAATCAGGGGTGTGACTTCAGCAGCTGTTGACTCTAAGAAGCAGAACAGGCAGAGGGTGACGGGACTGAAATGGAAAACAGGAAAACACATGTGTGACTCTGGCCGGCAGTGGGGAGGGGCCAGAGGGCTGGCTGGAACTGAGGCTGCCTGGTCAGAGCCTGCTGGCACCCATGCATCCTCTCCCTCTCCTCCACTGGGCTCCTCCCCACATCAACCCCGGTCTTCCTCGTGGCCCGTGGTTTCTGAGCACTTAAATGTACATGAAGTGCCCTCCTGAGCGCCCTCTCTGCCTCCCTTCATTCCATTTCCTAACTCTCCTGCCCTACCTGCAGGCTGTACTTACTGCATGTCACCTCAAGATCCCACTGTCAGGCCAGGAAATTCTGCGGTCCTATCTCAAGAGCTTGTGCCATGTCAGCCTCTAAAACAAACCAAGGAAGCCAATGCATACCAGTGAAGGGCCACCTGTGGGTACAGCCAAGTGTGTGCCCAGATATCAACAAGCCCACTCACAGCTCAGTTCCCTAATTGGCTGATGAGTTGTTAACAATGAGTCTGAGTTGCTAGGTAAAAAAAACACTGAGGCCTGCGCCACTCTGCGCACATTCTTCAGTTGGCAGCCTTTCAAACCACGGTTATTTAAATATCTGTTGAATGTTTACTTTGCAGAAACAGGGGAAATGTGATCTTGGAATAAAGTAGAAGAGGACCGAGAGATGTTTCTGCAGGTAAAAGTGCTTGCCTTCCAAACCTAACACGCTGATCCAAGCCCTGGAACCCACAGAGGAAAGGAGAAAAGCAACTCCCAAACGCTCTCCTCTGGCCAGGTACGGTGGTAGAGGTCTCTAATCCTTTACTTTAATCCTTTAACACCAGCACTTAGCAAGAGCACCAGCAGAGGCAGGAAGATCTCTGTGAGTTCCAACCCAGACTGGCCTATATAGTGAGTTCTAGGACAGCTGGGGCTACAGATACCTTCTCTTTAAAAAAAAAAAAAAAAAAAAAAAAAAAAGCTGTCCTGTGGCCACCTGTACACCTGTGCATACATGCATACACAGGCACATACACTGGTAAAAAGTAAAAAAATGTTTAAAGCTCTGCTAGCCTCTTTACAGCAAAGACGTCATCCTCAGAATACACCTCTTGGTGTAGACAGTATAAATCTCCGTCCAGGGGAGTGACACGACAGCACAAGAAGCATCTGCACAATCCCAGGTGTGACTGTGGCCTTTGTGCAGTCATCAGTTTTCTGGTCTCCAGTCCACACCCTGCAACTTGCACCTGTGTTCTGCAAATTATTCACAATATGATCCAGGTAAGGGCTCAAGAATTCTGACTGGAGAGATGATACTGTTAAGAGCACGGACTGATATTTCAGAACCACCTCACACACATCAGGCAGCTCCTACCTGCCTCTATCTCCAAGACGTTGACACCCTCTTCTGGCCTGTGCAGGCACTTGCATTCACGTATAGTACATGCACAGCACATATACACACATAAAAGTAATAAAATAAAATTTACATAGTTCTGGCTACATCACTACATAGAAGCCAAGTTACATGTTACCAAAAGGCAGAAACCAGAATTCACTGGCACCAAATCAGAATTATTCCAAGGAAAATTGGAATAGTTTTAGACCCAGCCATTTTAGACCCAGGCTGGCCTGCCCTTTAACCTTACTCTGGGGACAGGTCCAGGTTATTGTGGGGGGGTAGGGGTCATAGGAAGAGACAGAGTTGCTCCTGCTTTCTGTTACAGGAGTTCAGCCTTGCCACTAAGACCACACAACCTCACTCCCTCACAGAGCTTTTGCAATGTCTGACCATTCTCTCTGCTAGGAACATTACTTTCTGTGACATTTTTCATTGCTAATATTTATTATTTGTTGGTCATCACCTCAGCCAATAGCAGATAAGCATCAGAAGAGCTCTGTTCACCATTGTACCCTGTGGGGGGGGAGAGGCTAATACAAACCACCAATAGAAGTTTGCTGGATAAATAAGTTAAAAGATGAACAATACTCCTCTCTGATTTCCCAGCTGGCTAGGCTCCTGGGTGGGTCCTTGAATCTGCCCTCCAGGCCACCTAGTGTGACTACACTTAAGTTACTTAGATTAAGGAGAGTTCATAGATACTTAATCTTTTCCATCTTATTGGCTTTAGGGGAGGACTGCGGTTTTCATTTTTATTGACAGGCCCAAAACAGTTTGAAAATGACTTTTAGGGTTTGGTGGCAGAGCACTTACGTAGCATGCACAAGATCTGCCCGTCATCTCTAGCAGACGGTGGAGGTGGGGGTATGAGAATTTTAAGGCTACTTGTGGTAGCTCAAACCCAGCATTCGGGATGTGGAGGCAGGAGGATCTGGAGTTCAAGACCAGCTTCAATTCATAATGAATCTAAGGCTTAGCCTAGACTGTAAGACGAGAGAGAGAGAGAGAGAGAGAGAGAGAGAGAGAGAGAGAGAGAGAGAGAGAGAGAGAGAGAGAGAGAGAGAGAGAGAGAGAGAGAGAGAATAAAGGAAAGAGAAAAGGAGGGAAGAGGAAGGACTGGAATGATGGTTTGGTAGGTGAGATGACTAAATGGCTAAGATTGATGGCTTGCCCAAGCGGTCAGGACCTGAGTTCTAATCCCAATGCCCTAGTAAAAAATAACTATGGGTGGGTCTTGCTGGCTGCCAGCCTAGCTCCAAATAGGGTGAGAGACCTTGTCTCGGGGATCGGTGGCGTATGCACAACCTGCATCCTTTGACACTGGTACAAGCACTCACACACATGCTCATACTCCACACTCAACAAACATGCACACCAGAAATGAAATTGGCTTGTTCAGCTAATGAAAAAACTAAAAGGCCCATACCTAACGTTCTTTCCTGGGCCCCCATCTAGATGTGGCCCATCCCCCTCCACCAGCCGGCTCACCTTTGCCTCTTTCTCCCATGCTCCCTCCCCAGCCACTCATTTCCCTGGGGCCCCGAGGGCACCTCCCTTTAGTTGGCTCTCCTCTTAGTCTGCTGCACTAAAAGCTGGGCCGCTCAATACCCGACCTAGCCACAATGCCCTTGATGCCCCCGAACGGGCAGGTGTCCCTTCTGTTCCCTTCCCTTCTATCTAAGAAGCTCCGGGAAAAGGGAATTGTGATGAATGAGGGGGAAGGGAGCAAAGGTCTGAGAACCCAACGGCCCGGCAAGCCGACCCCCCAGCCTGGCCCCGTGCCGGCTGGATGAGTCTCAGAGGAATGAAAATGACCGTGGATACCCTTAAAGATGCGTCCTCTGTCCCAGGCACACTCAGCTTCCTCTTCCCTACCTCCCAGTCTAGCTGGAACTGGCAGCCAGACGGCGGTCTGAGCAAAAACCCCAACCCCAGACAGCCCCTTCCTCCAACCGAGGAGCTGGCTGAAACTCGGAAGGAATCCTGGACATGAAGCCCGTGGGCAAAGAGGGGACAGGGGCGGTGCCCGCTTGCAGCCGTGGGAGGGGTCTCCCGGACTTTATCTCCGCCGTGGGGTTCAGACTCTCCGCCCTCTGGGGGAACTGTTGCATCAGCTTCAAAGTTCCAAATTAAAGTGGCCAGGTTGCCCCGAAGATGATCTGAGTTGTCAGTCGCCAGGAGGCAGCACTTAACTAACAATAGAGGCGACAAGGGTACAGCACCTTCATCAGACCCAGGCAGAAACAGATGGGCAGTCTGAAACTGGTAAGGTGGCAAACGCTTGTAATTCCAGCACTCAGGAGATAGAGCCACGAGGATCAGAAGTTCGAAGCCATCCTCAGCTACATAGCAAGTTGAAGGCCAGCCAGTCAGAGAGAGAAAGTAAAATGGTTTTAGAGAACCAAAAATATAACTCATTGGGAATACTTGCCTAGTATACAAGAGTTCCTAAAAAATCAACTCGCGGAGGGCTTCATAAAATTTGTCTGCTGCTGGGTGGCGCTGGCGCACACCTTTAATTCCAGAACTAGGGAGGCAGAGGCTCCGGGATCTCTGTGAGTTCCAGGACAGCCTAGCTTACAAAGGGAGCTCCAGGACAGCCAGGGCTACTTGGAGAAACCCTGTCTCAGAAGGGGGGAAAAAAGTCATTGCTGAATGACATATGTATCTGTGTGTAGGATTGAATGGGGGTGTTCAGACATGCAGAGACCAAAGAAGTACCTTAGGTGTCTTCCTCTACTGCTCTTCACCCCACTCCCTTGAGACAGGGTCTCCCTGAACCTGAAGCTCGCCATTTTTGCTAGGCTAGCTGGCTAGCAAACTCCCAGGCCTGACTATTTCTGTTCCCCCACACTAAGTTAATAGCTTGTTGAGTCATTCCTGGTTTTCAGGTGGATACTTGGGAGCATCGAAGGGAACAGATTCAGTTCCACAGCCTACTCTCACAGAATCAGTCCAGAATTCACCAGCCAACGTTGTGAGTTCATGTGCCATGATGTCAACGTACAGGTCCCAGCATCTAGTCCATCGAAAATGCTGAACCAAACACAAATGTTTCCCAGTTTTTCATCTGTACTTCCTGGTACCTGAGTGATTATATGGCAAGGAAGGTGGAAGACCACCGTTGCAGAAGCCATGGAGTGCATTCAGACCAGGAACAGCAAGGTCAGCAAGAAGCTCACCATTGCCCCCTGTGAACAGCTCTGACACTTGGACCTGTGTGGCACCTGAACCAGCCATTGCTCTGGAGACCACCCTCCAGCCCATCTGCTCACAGTAGCCTGTGAGGTCTGTACCCTCACTGCAGTCCTTTGGTTTCAAATTCTCCCCCAAGTCTAACCAGATGGCAAAGCTAAATTTCTGATTATGAATAAAAAATAAGTAGCAAAAAGGGCATCTAATTTCCCAGCACAATGTACTTGAGCAAAAGTAAGTGTCTAGACCCACAGAACAGAGAGATGTTTGGATAACATTGGGTGGGGGTTAGGGGAATGAGTACATAACAAAATGCAAAAGCTAAATTTGGAACCTGATGTCCTTGACTTTAAAGGCAAACGAGTCTAGGAGAGAAAACACAGGAATCTCAAACTCAATTTTCTATAGTGCTTGATTCTACTGTTCTCAAATGAAATGCAGAGGACACCAAGTGTGACAAAACAGATCCACTTTCCCGTGTTTGACATGTCTGGATAAGTCATTAGAGAGGACAGTGCAGATGCCAGATTCAACTGTCCCATAATGTTCAAATGCCAGTTCACTAGAGAGATGGCTCAGCAGCTAAGAGTACTCACTGCTCCTACAGAGGACCCAGGTTCAATTCATAACACCCACATGGCAGCTCACAGCCACATGTAACTCCAGTTATAAGGGACCTGATATCCTCTTCTGACCTCCAAGGACCCCTGAACATGCACAGTACACATACATGCACTCAGACACACATACATTTATAAAAATAAATAAACATTCTTTAAAAGAATGGTTGCAGCAGGTGTGGTGGCACAGACCTTTATTTCCAGTGCTTGGAAGGCAAAGGTGGGCAGATCTCTGTTCAAGACCAGCCTGGTCTACAGAGTGAGTTCAAGCACAGCCAGGGTTGTTACACTGAGAAACCTGTCTTAAAAAGAAAGGAAGGAAGGAAGGAAGGAAGGAAGGAAGGAAGGAAGGAAGGAAGGAAGGAAGGAAGGAAGGAAGGAGGGAGGGAGGGAGGGAAAGAGGGAGGGAGGGAGGGAGGGAGGGAGGAAGGAAGGAAGGAAGGAAGGAAGGAAGGAAGGAAGGAAGGAAGAAAGATGGTGGCAGCGTTCACAGTTTATTCATTTATTGGTTTTTCAAGACAGGGTTTCTCTGTGTAGCCCTGCTGTCCTGGGACTCACTTTGTAGACCAGGCTGGCTTCAAACTCAGAGATTTGCCTGCCTTTGCCTCTCAAGTGCTCAAGTGCTAGGATTAAAGGCTTGTGTGGCCATCTCCTAGTTATAACTCATGGATTGCATCTCTCCTACATCAAACTATGTCAAAAGCTGCTCTTGCCTTTCTTTCCTAGAGTTTCTCTTCCATATTTTGAGGTTCTGGTCAAACTTAGCTGCCCCCCAAATCCTCTAACTCTTGCTCTAATGAATGACTACACATGGATTTGGTTGTTTGTTTAACAGGATCTCATTATGTAGTCTTGACTGGCCTGGAACTCACCATGTTGACCAGGCTGACCTAAAATCCACAGAGATCCACCTGCCTTTGCCTCCCAACTACTGCTGGTATCCTGACACATATGCCCACTTTTCCATGTTTTATTGTCCACATTATGATTCCCCAAAAGGCATTTCTAACACTTTGAATGATTTTGCCAACTGATGGCATCCTCCTATGCTACTAAGAGATAGGATAGCTGATGGTTCAGTTCCCTTATGTATCAAAGGTGATAGTATGAAATTATCATCTTGCTTATTGCTGCAGAACATTGACTCTTACCCTATTCTTCAACCTTTGGCTTCTACTTTCTCCCTCAACTGAAAACTATGGGACGTCTCAGGACCAAAGTCTTAGTAACACAAATTCAAGAACAGTGTCTTTTGGTCTCTATTCTGAAACTACTTGTAAAAAAAAAAAAAGAAGTAAATCCATGGTCATTTTGTGTGTGTGTGTGTGTGTGTGTGTGTGTGTGTGTATGTGTGTGCTGCTAGAGATGAAACCAGGACCTCACACATAGCAAGTGCACACTCTATCAATGGCTACAATCCTAATAGCCACATTTTTGTGAATCTCCTGAGCTTTTTGAAAACATCAAGAAAAGCTATACAAAGGGTGCTCCAACACTGTCCATTCTGCTTTGTAGAGTCAGTGAGAGAAGCATATCAGGTTATATATATAGAAGTGGTTTGAAAGATTTATTTTTGTTATTTTTAATTATGTGTCTGTGTGTGGGTGTGTTCACTTCAGTACAGGTGCCCTCAGAGGCCACATGGGTCAGACCCCCTAGAACAAGAGTTGCAAGTGATTCTGAGGTGCCTGATATGGGTTCTGAAATTCAATCTCAGGTCCTTTGCAAGAGCAGTAGACGTGGTTTTGAAAAGTAAGGATAGGAGACAGGCTGGAGAGATGATCCAATGGTCAAGAGCACTGGCTGTTCTCCTATAGCACCCTGCCTCAGCTAGGGTTTCTATTGCTGTGAAGAGACACCATAACCACAGCAACTCTTCTAAAGGAAAACGTTTTAATTGGGACTGGCTTACAATTCCAAGGTTTAGTCCATTATTACCATGGCAGGCAGCATGGTAGCCTGCAGGCAGATGTGGTGCTGGAGAGGTAGCTGAGCTCTACGCTGGATCCACACCTACTCTAACAAGGCCACATCTCCTAATAGTGCCACTTTCTGAGTCTTTAGGGGCCATTTTCATTCAAATCAGCACACACTCACTTGATGGTGTCTGTCACTCCAGTTCCAAAGGGTCCCATGCTTCCTTCTGGCTCCAAGGGCACTGCACATACACATGGTACACGGACATGCATATAAGCAACATACCCACATACATAAAATAGATCTTTTAAGAAGAAAATAAAAATAGATGTATGGAGTTAATTAATGAGTAGAGATCATACCTAGCTCAAGACCCTGAACTACAAAAGAAAAGAAAAGAGAGACTTACTGAATGTACACTGAAGCCAGACCTCTAACCCTAGTTATTCGGGAGACTGAGGCAGGCCTTCCAGAGATCTGGAGTTCAAGGCCACTCAGAGCAAATTAAGTGAGACTCTGTCTCAAATTTAAAAATAAAGACTGAGGTCAGATGTAATCTTAGCACTCGGGAGGTGGTTTGAGCTAGAATATCATTGCACAGGGGAAGCCAACCCGAATTACACAATAGACTAACTCAGCCTAGGCTTTGGAGACTCTAAGTCAAAAAAAAAATAGATTTATAGAGTAGTAGTAGCAGTACTCTTATGTCTGTGCCTTATTTTGTTCTAATTTGTGGTAGTGTTTTGTTTTGCTTCTTCAAACACGGTTTCAGGTACCACAGGCTGGCCTTGAACTCCTTCTCCTACTGCCACCTCCACAAGAGCAATGTCACCACACCCATCTCTCTCTTGCTTTATTTTGTTTTGCTTGGGGGCAGAGTGGCAATCCAGGGTGTCTAGTTAATTTTCTTTTACTCCCATTCCATCTTTTTAGTTCATTACCATCCTTCATTGTTCTTGTTAGCACCTTCCCCTTCTTTCAAAGTACAACTGAAAAACATCTCCAGTATAAAGACCCCTGCCCCCAGTTCTACAGAAGGAGATGAGAATGAAGACGGCCATCCCTCCACTCTCTTGAATTCTCTTGTCACTGTCAACATGTGTTTGTATCTGCAACCCAGGAATGGGTACATTTGTAGCTTCAAAGTCCATAAAGGACTTTGACTTACATTATCACCCTCAAAATGCTTTCAGGAGGACCAAGAGCTCAAGATCAGCCTGGGTTCCATAGCAAGACTGTTTCAAAATGGGAGTGGAAGAGAGTTAGGAAGGAGGGAGGGAGGAAACAGAAAGAAGGATGGAAAAGAAGGAAAACGACTCCTTCAGAGGCAGAAGTAAACATCATGGTGGATCAAATCTGTAATCCCAGTACACTGAGGGGTGACGCAGGAGCACTGAAGGCAGCCAGGGCTACCAGAGCAAGACCCCATCTCAAAAGGGGTAGTGGGCAGGTAAGGCAGAGCTGGCTTTAAAGGTTGAGTATCCTTTATTTGAAATGCTTGGTACTGTTAGCCTCTAATAAAAAAAAAGTGTTCTGCCTGCATTTATACCTGCATGCCACAAGAGGGCATCAGATCCCATTATAGAGGGTTATAAGCCACTATGTGGTTGCAGGGAATTGAACTCAGGACCTGAGGGAGTATAATCCATGCTCTTTAACCCTTGCACCATCTCACAAACCCTGGTTTTTGGTTTTTAATTTGAAGTGAGAAGATCCACTTTCTTGTCTTTTCTTTTCCTTTTAACCTCGAAACAGGGTTTCTCTGTAGCTTTGGAGCCTGTGATGGAACTCACCCTGTAAATCAGGCTGGCCTTGAACTCACAGAGATCTGCCTGCCTCTGCTTCCCAAGTGCTGAGATTAAAGGTATGTGCCACCACATCTGGCTAGACAACTGGTGATCTTAATCAGTTGTATGTCTACTGCCAGTTAAAAAATGAAAACAGGAAAATCTCAGATGCAACAGGTAGCAGCAGAGAAATCTCAAACATAGCAGACAGGAGCAGATAAAATCAGTAACTGAAGGTGGACTTTTACTGGGGCAAGGAAACATATATATGCATGAGACACAGGGAAAAGACCCTTTGCAGAGAAAGAGTGAGGGACTCAGAAAGACAAATTCCTGTCTATTCTCCGGGACTGTTTTTTGTTTTTTTGTTTTTTGTTTTTCTAAGTCTCTGAAGAGTTTCCCTCCCCTAATTTGGGGTTGGTCAGTTTGAAGACAGGATGGATAATTGACCCACAACATGTAACATGTCCTTGTCCAGCCTTGAATTTATGGAGCCAGTCTATCACCAGGAGGTCTACTATCAAGAGAAAGAACCCTGGAAATTAGCCATGTTTTGCTTGTTTGTTTTGTTTTGTTCTTGTTTTTCAAGACAAGCTGTGTACCAGCCCTGGCTGTCCTTGTACTCACACTGTAGACGCCAAGCTGGATTCGAACTCACAGAGATCCTCCCAGGTGCTGGTGCTAAGCTGCTGCATGTTACTTTTGTGTACATTGGAGATGAACCCAAAGTCTAAGCATGCTTAAAGTGCTCCGCCCACCGCACATTACCAGCCCTTGGTGTACCCAGTCTTTGACTAAAGCGCCTCCATGACTCCAGGTGTGGAGTTTCTCATTGTAGCATCCTATTTGGACTGAACAAGTTTGATATTTAGAGCACTTCAGAGTCCAACTTTCAGGTTGGGACCACTCAAAGTGTATTTAACTCTTGAGAATGTGTCCTGGACACTCTTTATAAAAAGGAATCAGAGCCAGGCTATGATTTAATAGCCTTTTAATAACAGCACTCGGGAGGCAGAGGCAGGTGGATCTCTGCCTCTACACACAGAGAAACCCTGTATCAAAAAACAAACAAAGAAACAAACAAAACAAAACACAAGAACAACAACAAAAGCGTAATCAGCTGTCGTCTTATATCCCAGCATTCGAGAGGCAGAGGGCTCTCTGAGTCTACATACTAAGTTCCAAGACAGCCATAGTTACATAGTGAGACTCTGTCTCAAAAACCAAAATAATGTTTAGCACCAGTACAACTTCCTCAAGAAAGCGTTTAACAGTGTCCTCTGCATCATATTCCATAAACGTTCTCACAAATAGCATACACTTTTCCTTCCTAGCACTCGGCTGTAGTATTAGTCATGTCTGTGATCATTTGTCTCCTCTAGACCCAATGCTCTGATACTGTTTTAGCTATCCTTACAATTTCCTAAACTGCTTGTTACTTCTTCGGTTCTGTTGGATGAGAACCAAATTTTTCTGATTCGTTCTACACTTGATCATGTCTTGATCAGAAAAACTAATGTTAAAACCATGCAGAAAGTTGCACAATGAGGTTCGTTACAAAGCCTGGGGACCGCCTCCTACGAAAGCTTTTGGAGTCGGCTGCAAACGACTCAGCCACCGGTGTCGCCACTGGACGCGCGAACGGGACAACTTCCACAGCCCGCAGAGGGCCCGCACTTCCGTACGCTGACCCAAGATGGCGGGGCCCGCGACCGAAAACCACAGTCAAGATGTCGGCTTCCGGTTTCCCCCGCAGCGTCGCGCGTGACCGGCGTGGCCACGCCCACTTCCGGCCCCTTGGCTACGGCATGGCTGCGTTGGGGAGTAGGCTGTCCAGTGAGTGACTGTGGGGTTGGGGACCCGGCAGCCGCGGGGTGGCTTGCCTCTAACTCCCTGCTCTTCCAGTAGGTATCCGGAGGTTGCACTGCAGTGTGGCGGCTCGGGCCGGCAGCCAGTGGCGACTGAAGTGAGTACCGGGCGGGGGTGGGGGCGGCGGGACCTGGAAGCCCGCCGAGCCCTCACCCCTGTTTCCCCACCCAGGCAGGGACTGGCTGCCAACCCTTCTGGCTATGGACCCCTCACGGAGCTTCCTGACTGGTCTTTCGCCGGTGAGCCTTGACGTCAGGGTTTTCCTTTTTCCTCCGAGAGACCACCCCTGGTAGGGATTGGGGGGCGTGTCTGGGAAAATATTGAACCTTTTATTTAGAAAAGAGTGTGAGGAGAGGAGCGTTTTTATAAATAGTGTTTTTATAAACACTATTATAATATTGTTAGAACTACTTGTGAATGTTGTGTGAAAGCAAAATGTGAATTAGTACTCAACTCCAAGTTGACTTCAGTAGTTATGCAACCGAAGAGTTGGATTGTTAGAGATAAAAATCTTTGCATCAACCAGTGACACATCATGATCATAGAAAGACCTGCAGTAATCTTAAGGAAGGGCCAAGGAATGTGCGTGTGAACCTTTGCAAAGAAGCCCTAGTTACAGGATCCCCAGGCAATCAAAACACCCATTCACATCAAAACAAAACAAATTTTTAAAAATGTAAAGTTAAAAAGGAGTAATGACACATGTAAACAGGAGGCAGGAGCAGGGGGTTGAGAGCTAAGGAACAATAGCAGCGCTGGCTACCTAGTGAGACCTTGCCTCAAAATTCAGAAGTGAGCCAGGAGGCGATGGCACACACTGTTAATCCCAGCACTCTGGAGGCAGAGGCAGAGGCAGAGGCAGGCAGATGTCTGTGAGACATCTAGTCTACAAGAGCTAGTTCCAAGACAGCCAGAGCTGTTACACAGAGACACCCTATCTCAGAAAACTTAAAAAAAAAAAAAAAGTGACTGGGTGGTGGTGCACACCTTTAGTCCCAGCACTCCAGAGGCAGAAGCAGGATCTTTGAGCTCAAGACCAGTGTGGCCTACACACCAAGTTCCAGGATAGCCAGGGATACACAGAGAAACCCTGTCACAAAAGAAAAAACAAACAAAAAACCATACATTTTATTGTAAGATAGGGTTCAGCAAAGACTGAAGTGTTTCTGAAGATGAAACAGTGAATTCAGCATTGCAGATGACCCTAATTTCACGCTAATGACACAGCTAAATGAAATAATAAGAGCATGCCTTGAAACTCATTTTCATGATTCTATTGTACCTAACCACTGACGGTGCTAGATGAATGTTAGAAAAATTAAGCTAGAACGTTTTCTTCTTCAGTATTATTTTTGATGGGCAGTGCTGGGACTTGAAGCTAGGCCTCACACATACTAGTCCCCACCCCAGCCCTGAGGGATGTGAAGAGGGGGCCTAGAGAGTGACTGTTCTCTAACTCCTGTCACATGGCAGTGTTTGGACGAGATGGCCAGCCACATTTAACACTTACCTTTTCTCACCTCTGTCTGTAGATGGTCGTCCTGCTCCCCCAATGAAGGGCCAGCTTCGAAGACAAGCTCAACGGGAGAAACTTGCAGTAAGTGGCAGAACTCCAACAAGGCTATGTTTATAATTGGAGGAGGAAAACTTAAATCATCTATCTTTGTTTCCTTTAAGATTGACTTTTATATGTATGTGTTTTGCCTCTGTGAATGTATTCACCACATGTGTGCCTGGAACCTGTAGAGGTTAGAGGAGGGTGGTTACATCCCCTGGAACTGGAATTACAGATGGTTGTGAGCTACCATGTGGGTGTTGGGAGTTGAACCTGGGTTCCATGCAAGAGCAGAAAGTACTCCTAAAACCACTGCCTCATCTCTCCAGCTCCATAAATTATAATTTGTGTGGCACCTGTGCTACTGTTTAGCAGTGCTTCGAATCAAACCCAGGGCTTCCTGCCTGCTAGACAAGTACACCAGCAGCAGCTGTATCTCCAGTATTTATTTAGACCAAAATATATAGACTAGGCTGGCCTCAGACTCACAAGAGATGAGCTTGCCTTTGCCTATGTAGTGCTAGGATCAAAGGATACACCACCCTACCTGCCCAAACCAAGTGAGAAGGGAACGCTGGGGCACTGGTGGCTAGAAACCAATAGCAGCATCCCCCTTCACATTGTTGCATCCCTTCTGCCGTGCAAAGACTGGTCCAGTGGCAGTCGGCAGCATCAACATCAGCTGAAAACCTTTGACTTCTGGGAAGAAGGGTATCTGCTCAATGGTACACTTGAGCCCCAGATGTTTTTATTCTTTTCCTGTCTGTTTCAGAGACGAGTTATACTGCTGACACAGGAAATGGATGCTGGATTACAGGCATGGAAGCTAAGGCAGCAGAAGTTGGAGGAAGAAAGGAAGCAGGAAAATGGTCTTAAACCCAAAGGGATTTTACTGAGAAACCCACTTCCACGTCAATAAAAACAGCTCTATTCCCACCTTCCCAGACTCTCTGGCTTTCTTTTCTGTCACCTGAATGAATGCTTTATCCCATGCAGAATGAAGCTGTTTTTTCCGCCATTTGTATCTATAGCAAAAGATCTCAGTCACCAAGAGGAACTAAAAATCACTGCCTGGGAGGCTTGGCCCAGTGCCCTGAGTCCTCACTCTATTCCAGTTCAGCCAGATCTTGCTCTGGGGCTATTATTTTACCCCTGGTGCTAGAGAACAAACCCAGAGTTGTGTAGAAATTAAGCACACCACCACCCTACCACATAACCCTGTTCTGGGATTTTAATCCTCCCCCATGTTGGCCATAGGGTCAACCCAGCTAAGCAGCAGCTGCTCTGCAGAGGAAGAAAAGGGGTCAACTCCAGTGTCCCTGGTTTCACCAACATAGTTGAGTCACTCATGGCCTATACACAGCTCAGTTGTATACAGTTGGCATTCGATAAATGTTTTGATGAAAAGGGCTCCCCAGGGCCTGGAGAGATGGCTCATCAGTTACACTGACTGCTCTTCCAGAGGACCTGGTAAAATTCCCAGCACTCATATAGCAGCTCAACTAACTTCAGTTTCAGGGAACCTGACACCCACGGCAAAACACCAATGCACATAAACTGAAAAAATGCAAATTAAAAAAAAAAAAAAAGGTTTCCATCTGAGGTCCTTTTTTCTTTTTGAGATATGGTTTCACTATAGTTCTGGCTGGCCTAAAACTGGCCATATCCACCAAGCTATCTTGGACTCACAAAGATTAGTCCGCCACCACACCTGGCAGACGTCTCTTAACAAGCAACTAGTGTCCAGATACATGACCCAGGAAGCACCCACTCCAGAAAGCAGACATAGGAAGAACTGAACTTGTGTATTTAGTCGTCTACTGAAGGAGTTATGTTCTGACTGAATTCCAGAGGTTGGTTGAAGAGGACCCTACACAATGTGGCACTAATACCCACTGTCCAGCTCCTGGGAACTTCCAGTAACCTGGCAACCATTCATCTTATTGATCATGAACCATCGCCTGGATTCTGAAGGCAAGGACCTTTGTTCCTGATCCAGTCCTGAATGTCAGGGTTGGGTCTTTCCACCACAAGCCTGGTTGGTAGTTGCGGATTTCAGGAGCTTCCTACCTGACCTTGTTTCTACCCCTCTGCTTTACTGCCTCTCTTCACTGGCTTTCCCTCCCTTCCTCTCCCCACTACCTCCTTCCTCTCGCTGACCAAATGCAATTCTTGGATCTTACATTTCGCTGATGGTCGAGTTTTCGGTCTCCCACACTTTTCCTGCCTCTGTCCCACTGCTGGTGTTTTTCCAGATCTAGTTCTCAACCTCTTATCTGTCTCCCTTTCTCACGGCCAGCTTCAGCCTGCCCTCCTCCTTCCCTGCATACCTCTCCTTTTGTTCTCACAGCCCAGCCATCACGGAAGCTGCACTCTAAGGAATTGTCTCCATGTAAAGACTGCACAAAACCCCAAATCCTAACTCTCAATCCTCCCTCTTCCAACAATTTTAATCACTTTTATTTGACTTTCCCCCATTCTGTGACCTTGAAGCCTTTCCCTACCCGGCAGATCACACTTAATAGAACAGCTAGATTGCAAAAACCATTAATAAAGGGGTGGGCCCCCAAATTCAAAGTAATTGTGATTGTTAGGCAATGGCTTCTGTTACAGTGTAAGTTTGGGGCAAGAGGAGGCTTGTCCACAGGTCTCAGCACACAGCCCTCCCTGTTAGTAAATGCCCCTTCCCCACAGGCACTGAAATATTCATGTCACCACCATCACTAGCCATCAAGCCTTGCAATGTTTAACACTCCGAAGTGAGACAAGCTGAATACTACGGGAATCCGGCCACCCAAAAATGCTTAGGAAGAGAAAGTCTTCCGCATCCCGTCCCTTGGGACACCCAGGCTCCTAGTCAGTTGTCGGCTGTGGCCTCAACCCTGCAGATGGCAGCCTGCACCACAGAAAGACAACTTTTTTTTTTTTTTTTTTCTTTCTCTCCTGCTCTTGGCTGTAATTGGTTTCAGGCTGAAACAACCACGTCCCCAACCAGGAAAGGAGGGCATTGGGGCGGGGGCGGAGGAGAGGCTGTGGGAGAAGGGAGGGACCAAAGGAGAGAGCAGAGAGGGCTTCCAACCCAGTTCGCCGACTAAGCAGAAGAAAGATCAAAAAACGGAAAAGAGAAGAGCAAACAGGCACTTTCAGGAGCAATCCCCTCACCTCCAAGCCGACTGCGCTCTAGGAATCCAAATTCCGTGCCTTCCGAAGACAAAGGCGCCCAAAGAGAGCGGCAGCGCGACCCCAGGGCGTGGGCCCCGCCGCGGAGCCCGCACCGCCCGGCGCCCCGACGCCGCGGACCATGTCTCCCGCCCCTCGACCCTCCCGCAGCCTCCTGCTCCCCCTGCTCACGCTCGGCACCGCGCTCGCCTCCCTCGGCTGGGCCCAAGGCAGCAACTTCAGCCCCGAAGTAAGTGAGCTCCTCCGGCCCTTCCCGGAGTTGCCCCGCCGGCTGGCGAGCCCGGGGGTCTTCAAGGGGACAGCCCCCGCTGAGAGCAGGGCTCTGGGGGGCTCTGCTGCTCCGGCCTTTCTTTTCCCTCCTCATCTGCAAACTTGCAAGTTGATCCAACTTTTGCCTGCCTCCAGCCAACCCCCTCCGCCGCCGCAGCCGCCGCCGCCGACTCTTTCCCATTCCTCCCTTCCCTGGAAGAACTTTGCAGCGGGGCTCGGGCCTCGCTGTCCCGGGCTCTGCGCGCACTCTGGCACCAGCCAAGAGCCTCGTAAACACTGGACTCCGCTCCAACCCCGTGCCGTCTGGGCCGGTGTCATACGCGAGTTGTTCCTTCAGTTTGGCAGCGCTCAGGTGCCCGCGGCCCTGCACGGGCGCACCGGTACCAAGTGGGGCGTCGGGGGCGGCCGAGCGCTACCCGCCTCCCCTGGACCGCCCTCGGTGCGGGCCCTGAGCCCTGGCGTCGATGATCGTGGCGGGCCGAACTTCCGCGCACACAAAGCTCTTCTTGTGAGCCGCGGGGCTCAGCCTGACCACCGCCTCCCCGCGTCCTCACCCCAACCGGCGCCTTCGGGGGCCCTTTAAGCTGCTAATTGTTTCTCTGCGTTAATTGCGAGAGACTGGGGGCGAGTTGCTCGGCGAGTGAGTTGAGGGCGGGCCTGGATCACCCTCAAGCGTCCAGATTGACTTGGGCGCCCCCACCCCCATCCCCAGCCCTCCCATGACCATAGCCCACCCGGGGCCTGAAGGAAGCAGTCCCGAAGGAAGCAGCGTGGGAGTAGTCTGAGGAAGTTTTCCCTCCCTCTCTTATTTTGGGGTGAAGGTGGGAGATGGATTTAATCAGCTTCTTATTTTGGGCCACCCAACCCACTCATCCTGGTGAGGACCTGGGTGTGGTAGGGAAGGGCTGGGAAAGGCCCAAAGTGCAGAATCTGGTCTGCATTTGACTCCCTCTGCTCTAGTCCCAGGCCCAGGCGGGATCACACCCTTCGAGGTAACGTCTCCGTCTCCGGCACAGCTGCCTGTGCTCCTGAAGCGACCTGGGGCTGAACGGACAAGTGTGGACCTGAGAATGAGACCACACTTGTGCATGGAAACTAGAAACAGTAAAATCCTCCATGAGACTGGAGACCAAACCCAACTGTCAGAGAGGAGGGGACTTTCCCAGCCCTGAAGCTCCCATCTTAGCCCCAAAGAGAGCGCCTAACAAAAGGAGCCTCTGGAACTGCCCTCTGCCAGCTTCTTTTTCCCCTCCCCAGCCTCCTCCAGGTCCCCTAGGGGAGGGGCAGCAGCACTGGCTCTGCTCTAAGTGGGTCATGGTCGTCCCAGAGCCAGAACCACCATTTGCTTCTGGAACACAGTTGGGTGGGAAGCTGAGGGAGGGCGGGGCAGACCCAGAAGAGGCCAGGATCCAAGGCTTGCTGGAGAGCCGAGAGCCCCCACCCTCTCGCGGCCTTCTAGAGTGGGAGGTGTTCCTTGACTTTCTCATAGGGACTACCCTGCATTTACTCATCACGACAATGCCAGCCACCTGAGTCCCACCACCCAACACAGGGCAGGAGGGGGGAGGGGAGGCAGCCCAAGCCCCGGCCGCCAGGTCCCTTCCAACAGGCCTCCGCTGCTCCTCACAAGCTCCAGGACAGTGTCTGGTGTCTCACCCTTCCCCCACCCAGCCGCAGACACCAGAGTCCTGTCCTGTGGTCTTAGTCTGTGGTTCTTCCTCTGCTCAGAGCCTGGCTCTGTGAGATGGAGAAAGAAACTTGCCCAGTCCGGGCAAGGAAGAAAATGAGGGGGCCGTTTTCTTTCCTGGCTTTGTGACATTCTTCCGGGGAGTCCTTTTCCTGACAAAGCATCCATTTTTCTCCACAGGGTACAGGGCAGGGTTTATGAGTGTGCTTATTTAGGCCTGCCTATCTCTTGAAAGGCTGGCAGAGAAGGGATTTGCCCAGAGATCCTGCCTGTGTGTGATGCTTCTCCCACCATCCTCCTCTAGGAGCTAGGAGCATTCCTTTTTTTGGCTAAGGGGAACTCACTCCTCCCCAGCTGTGGCGGGGAGGGGGCAGGCCATTCCCACCCTTCCTTGAGCCCTGTCACAGCTGTTATCCCAGCAGGGGTCAGAGCCTACAGGTGAGACTAGGAGCAAAGGGAGTTTCCTACATACTTGGCACAGGCCACAGCAGGCCTCAGGAGGGCACTGGCTGTGGCATCAGCCTGCACAGGTCAGGGCAAGCCTTCAAATCCAAGAGAACAGCTCTGGACTCACACACCCTGCTAGGCCCCTCTGTCAACCAATAGGTTAAACTCATGTGCTCTTGAGCAGGGTTTTGAGAAACAGGTGATGCTAAGGTTGTTTGGCCAGGCTTATTGGCTGGGGGAAAGGCTGGGTTGTTTACAGCTCAGGCCCTAACTCACTTCAGCATGAGGGGAATCACTTCCTGGAACTATGTCGCAATTCCTGCCCCTGTTGGGCTCAGGTCCTAAGTCAGCTGCTCCTGAATCACCCCCCAGACCCCACACAAGAGCATTGCTCCACCACCCATGCCTAGGCCTGAAGGGGAAGCATCACGTGGCGATAAGTGCATCCTAATGGTCTTGGGTAGGAGATGAAGGACCCAAGGCAGCTTTTGCCCTTTCCCCTCCAAATGCCCACTCTAGGCAACTTGAAGCCCCCTCTAAACTCCTTAAATAGGTAAAAGTGGAACAGAACAGGACCAGAGCTATCTGGGCCATGTCTCCCTATAGAAGAACCCAAGCATCTTCATAGTCCGTGCACAACATGGCTTGCTTGGCTTTCCAAGCCTAGATTGCTACATCATAGAGTGCTTATGTAGGGTCGTGGCTGATCAGCTACCACCTCTGAAGAGCCCAGCTTCCCCATCAGCACCCAGCCTCAACCCTAACTCCTTTTCTAGACCCCTCCTTTAAAAGATCTCTGCTGTGAGGGTCCTAGAAGTGTGGGTACCTCTGTTCCAGAAACTCATTTGCCCTGTTCAGAGTTCCTCACCCCAATTCTACCACACTATGTATCATGAATATGACCCATTTTGCAAGCACTGATGGAGGAGAGGAGAGACATGCTGGAGGAAATACCAGCTCTAAGAAGATATTCTAGGGTGTGGGGATGGATCAGTAAAAAATGCTTGCTTCGCCGGCTTGAGGACCTGAAACCGTAAAAAACTAGGTGAGGAGGCACACACTTGTAATCTCAGCACCAGGGAGGCAGAGGCAGACAGTTCCCTGAGGCTTGCTGGCCATCTAACCTAGTCTAATAGGTGAGCCACAGATCCCTGAAAAAAAAGATGGACCGCTCCCAAGGAACACTCCAGAGATTAACCTTTGGCCTCCACATGCACGTTAGCACAAACCAGAAACATCTTAAATTTCTCTCAGTCCATCAATGCTCTCATTTACAAGAGTACTATAGCCAGTCAGGACCAATGGCTCCCAATTGCCCCTGGGGACAAGTCATACTGGCATCTGGGCTATAGAGTTTGAGTCAATGGTTAGCTTGAGAGTTCCTGTCAGAATGAGGCTTGGAGTCCATCATATTTCTCACTAAACCAAGGCCATCTGCCAGACACTGTGAAGACACAGGCGGGCCTCTAGACCAAGTAGAAAATTCTCTAACCCACACCCGTCTCCCTGCAGGCCTGGCTGCAGCAGTATGGCTACCTACCTCCAGGAGACCTGCGTACCCATACACAACGCTCACCCCAGTCACTCTCGGCTGCCATTGCCGCCATGCAAAGGTTCTATGGTTTGCAAGTGACAGGCAAGGCTGATTTGGACACCATGAAGTAAGTGCCTGACATCCACTGACCACACTGAATACCAGAAATTCTGCCATTTGAACCTGCCCCTGTGCCTGTATCCCAGCCCTCTTCCATTTACATCATTGCCTGGCCTTTCCCTACACTGACCTGGGGCCAGAGGCCAGGACCCTGGGTCAACTGTAGCACTCCACTCTCTCCCCTTGAAGGCTTTTTTTATTTTATATATTATACTGACCACAATGTTTCCACCCCAGGGCCATGAAGCGCCCTCGCTGTGGTGTTCCAGACAAGTTTGGCACTGAGATCAAGGCCAATGTTCGGAGGAAGCGCTACGCCATTCAGGGCCTCAAATGGCAGCATAATGAGATCACTTTCTGGTGAGTCCAACAACCTAGAGATTTTTCTCACATCCACTACCTTTCCCTATTAGCTTTATGTAGAGAAAGAAATGGCCTGCACTAGTCTCCTCCATTCTTAGGGAGTGGGAAGGAAAACAGCGCTAATCTTGCCGAGAAGCATGGCCATTTGGGGGATGCACTCTAGTGCCAACGCCCCCCAAGTCTTTGGCTCTTGGAACTGAGCTATCAAATATGTAATAGCAGAGGGGGAAAGGTCTGGCAAGGTGGCTGGGCAAGTTCTGGGCGAGTGCAGGGAACTTTGCCTCCTTTATCCTAACGCTTTCCCTTCTCTACCCTCATGTCTGGATGTCAGCATCCAGAATTATACCCCCAAGGTGGGTGAGTATGCCACATTCGAGGCCATCAGGAAGGCCTTCCGAGTATGGGAGAGTGCCACGCCACTGCGCTTCCGTGAAGTACCCTATTCCTACATCCGAGAGGGCCATGAGAAGCAGGCTGACATCATGATCTTGTTTGCTGAGGGTTTCCACGGTGACAGTACACCCTTTGATGGTGAAGGGGGCTTCCTGGCTCATGCCTATTTCCCCGGACCCAATATTGGAGGGGACACCCACTTCGATTCTGCTGAGCCCTGGACTGTCCAAAATGAAGACCTAAATGGTGAGTAAGGAAACCCTGAGTCCTGCCCTAGGTAGAGTGTGCAGACACTTGTATATAGAGGGGTCTCCTTCCAGAATCTAAGCTAGCAGAGTGTAGTAGCCAGCCTGGTCTACATAGTAAGTTCCAGCCAGCCAGGGCTACAATAGTGAGTCCCTGTCTCATAAATCAATAAAATTAAAAAGGCAAATCTAAGTGCTGAGGCAGGAGGATTGTGAATTTGAGGCCTGCCTAGACTATATAGCAAAACTGTCTCAAAATAAACAACAAAAAAACCAACAACAGCTAACTACTAGCCACATAAGCCTAGTGTGGAAGCAGGGATGATGTTGTATGCTATTTATGTCTGTATATTTGGTCTGCTGTCACCATCTGAATGCCTGGCCTATCACAGACTTAAAAGCTTCCTCCTCACCCACTTTTGCAGGCAAACATGATGCTTAGTTTATGGGAGCAACTGAGCCCCACAGTGTAGGCTTTCTTGAGATTGAAATCCTGTCCTCCATCGCCCCACTTCACTCAGAGGAGGGTACTGACTGGCTTCAGGCTTTTTGAACCAAACAGGAAGCTGACCCTCAAGATTTGGTCACTTTAGATGGAAAGCATGACCAGTAGGCTTATCTGTGAAATTGAAGTCTCTGGTGGGGCATCAGGAAGTCTAAGAAGGGACCCAAACTCTGACCACCTCCATCCCTCTAGGGAATGATGTCTTCTTGGTGGCTGTGCATGAGTTGGGCCATGCTCTAGGCCTGGAGCATTCCAACGATCCCTCTGCCATCATGGCACCCTTTTACCAGTGGATGGACACAGAAAACTTTGTGCTACCTGACGACGATCGCCGTGGCATTCAGCAACTTTATGGCAAGTTATTCATCCCTATACCTGCTCCTCTGTCTCCCTTTTTGGTCTCTGGTCTGCATTTTCCCTCCCATGTGCTGTGAAGTCTGTGTATACATACACACTACATTTTACTGCCTCTATTAGCTCCAACCTTTTTTAAGGTTTCTTTTTTTTTAATGTATAAGTATATTACCTGTGTGTGTGTGTGTGTGTACGCACACACACACGCACACAGAGGCCAGAGGCATCCAATTTCCTAGAATTGGGTGAGCCACCTGATATCAGCACTAGGAACCAAACTCATTCCTCTGCAAGAGCAGTGTATGCTTTAACCATGGAGCCATCTCTGCAGCACCTCTGCCCTCTTCATGCTGTCTATTAATATATCTGTCCTTCCATCCTGTCTACCCCAAAGTTTGAAATACCTCTATTGTTCTCTTCCTCAGGGAGTAAGTCAGGGTCACCCACCAAGATGCCCCCTCAGCCCAGAACTACGTCTTGGCCCTCTGTCCCAGATAAGCCCAGAAACCCCACCTATGGGCCTAACATCTGTGATGGGAACTTTGACACTGTGGCCATGCTCCGAGGAGAGATGTTTGTCTTCAAGGTGAGAGGAAGAAGGGGGCAGAAGGACTCTCAGCAAGGAAACTGTGTGGAAACGTAGCAGAAGGACTGAAAACCAAACCTGGGAGCAGTGGGGGAGCTCGGGCACCAAAGATGAAGACTAAGGCACAAGACATAATGTGCTCTCCCACCTTCACTGTTCCTAGGAGCGATGGTTCTGGCGGGTGAGGAATAACCAGGTTATGGATGGATACCCGATGCCTATTGGCCAGTTCTGGAGGGGCCTGCCTGCATCCATCAATACTGCCTATGAGAGAAAGGATGGCAAATTCGTCTTCTTCAAAGGTAACTAGACGGTCCTAGAGTGGGGAAATTGGGAGGGTCTCCTGGGGTGAGCTGACTCCACTTCAGTCCCAGACTCTTCCCTTCTCTCTTATCCCAGGAGATAAGCATTGGGTGTTTGACGAGGCTTCCCTGGAACCTGGGTACCCCAAGCACATTAAGGAGCTAGGCCGAGGGCTGCCTACGGACAAGATTGATGCAGCTCTCTTCTGGATGCCCAATGGAAAGACCTATTTCTTCAGAGGAAATAAGTAAGACTTCACACCCTTAACCCAAGCCACCACTCAGAAACTGCCACCACTGCCACCCCAGATATCCTCATCCCTAAATTCCAAAGTAAGGCCCCCACCCCCACCTCACCACCCCCAACCCCCACCCCCACCTCACCACCCCCAACCCCCACCCCCACCCCCACCTCACCACCCCCAACCCCCACCCCCACCCCCACCTCACCACCCCCAGCCCCCACCCCCACCCCCACCTCACCACCCCCAACCCCCACCCCCACCTCACCACCCCCAGCCCCCACCCCCACCTCACCACCCCCAGCCCCCACCCCCACTAGGCCTTTATGTTGCCTAGCAATAGGCAGTTTTTCTTAGTGTTGCTTGAGTAGGATGTGATGACCCGGTCACCATTTCAGACCTGGTCATTTGATGCCTCCTGCCCCAGCACTGTGCCTCCACCCCAGCCACCAGGCACTGTCATTAAGGGCTGCTGGTGGCTCCTCACAGCCTGGACCCTCCCTTCCACCTCCTCCTTCCGCCTCTTTCAGCTGCAGGTCCTCATTACTCAAAACCCCTGTCCCCAACCATGTCCATAGCTACCCTTTGTTCCCTGGTGCACTCTGTCATGGGTCTGCTAACCTCTTAGGGTGTGCCCAGTACCCAACCACTTCCCTTTCTCTCCCATCCCCCAGGTACTACCGTTTCAATGAGGAGTTCAGGGCAGTGGACAGCGAGTACCCTAAAAACATCAAAGTCTGGGAAGGAATCCCTGAGTCTCCCAGAGGGTCGTTCATGGGTAGCGACGAAGGTGAGTGCGAAACTGTGCAGAGAAGGATGGGCATGGGGAGTGAGGAAGAGCAGAAAGACAGAGCATTGATGACGGCAGCAATTGCCCAGAACTAGCGGTTGTCAATTGCCAGGAACTAGCCAAGAGCTTTCATGTGTAGTACCCTCCATCTTCTCACTCTTCCAACTTGGCACTGTGATGAACTCCATTATCCACTTGAGGAAGATTGAGAAGTACTCTTGGCTGGCCATCACACTAACCGTGCTCTCTTCTTTTCTCTCTTTGGGGCCTTTATGGACTCTGTCCCTGTCTTGGTTCTTGCACCTTACACCATTTTCTTGGTGCCCTTCAGTCTTCACATACTTCTACAAGGGGAACAAATACTGGAAGTTCAACAACCAGAAGTTGAAGGTAGAGCCAGGGTACCCCAAGTCGGCTCTGCGGGACTGGATGGGCTGCCCTTCAGGGGGCCGACCGGATGAGGGGACTGAGGAGGAGACAGAGGTGATCATTATCGAGGTGGACGAGGAGGGCAGCGGAGCTGTGAGTGCGGCCGCCGTGGTGCTGCCTGTGCTGCTGCTGCTCCTGGTGCTGGCGGTGGGCCTTGCAGTCTTCTTCTTCAGACGCCACGGGACCCCCAAGAGACTGCTCTACTGCCAGCGGTCACTGCTGGACAAGGTCTGACCCCCACCGCTGGCCTACCCGCCTCTACCACAAGGACTTTGCCCCTGAAGGCCAGTGGCAGCAGGTGGTGGCAGGTGGGCTACTCACACCCATCCTGAGCCCTCTCCCTCCAGCCTTACTTCTCAGTCCCTAAAAGGCCTCTCCGACCCTCACCCCAGCCTCGCTTCATCCATAGGTGAATCCCCTGAGGGCTGAGCTCCGGGAAGGTGGTCCCTTCAGGCCTCTGGCCCTTGAGGGAACCTCACAGCTTGGTGTGTGTCCAGCCCTATTTGAATGTTTTCAGGGCTCTGCACTTGAAGGCAAGACCCTCTGACCTCATAGGCAAAGGCCACATGGGGTCATCTGCTTCATTTCCATCCCCTGACTACATACCTTAAATCTCTGAACTCTGACCTCAGGAGGCTCTGGGTATGTGAGCCCTATAAGTACCAAGTATACCCAGTTGGCAGCCCTCCCGCCACTCTGACTAAAAGGAATCTGAGAGTGCGTGTTTGGAGGTGGAAAGATTGCTCAGCTACTCTAAAGACTTCAATTTAAAAAAAGAAAAAAAATCGCTCAGTGAGGGTCTTGGTGGCTTGGACGACCAAGTTCCTCTCCACAAAGATATGCCTCTATCCAACCCAGCCTGGAGAGCCTCCAAGGAGCCTGAGCCATTAAGGACTGAATGGGTCTGAGGAAACTGTGGGCAAAGCTGGCCCCTCCTGAATGTTAGCCTTGGATGTCAAGTTCAAGGTCACATGAGCTGCAAGTGGGGGGAATGGTCCCAGGTGCAGAGGGGTCACCGGGAGATAGCAGGATGTGGAGCATGGGGGATGAGCCAGCCTGGTGGCTTAAAAGACCTGTCCAAATGCAAGTAGCTGGGGCTGGGACCCAAAGACAGCAGTCAGAGGGGGCAGGAAATGAAGTGTAGTGACGACAGTATATGCCTGGGAGTCTGGGCAGACTGTAGGGCACACGCAGGACACTGTGGTACCCAGGAGGGGGCACATTTTATTGGATCTCTTAGAGAGGGTCTTAAGGAAGCCACACAGGCCTCTTTTTGACTCCTTGCTCGCTAGCTGTGGAAGGGAAGGACAGGATAGGAGTGGATACAGGGGTAAAAAGAGCATATGTTACAGGGCCTGGGGACCAGGGGAGGCTGTCTGTGGCCTAGCCTTGCTCAGTCTGCCTCTCTACCCTAGTGAGGCAGGTGTCTGGGTGCTTCTGGGTGGGGTGGGCCTCCCTCTCCTGATGCAGGCACTCCTCAGCCCATTTTACCTGTGTCCTGCCCTTCCTCTTCCCCACCCAGCTGACCCATTTGAGGTCTCCTTCAGCCACTGAAGGCGCTCACGGTACTGGGGGCTTGGGAGAGTGAGACCCTGTGGAGAGGGTGAGAGGAGAGGAGTGTCTGGGTGGGGTTTGGGGCTAGGGAAAACGGGGTGAACGGTGCTGGAAGCCCAGCTAAATTTCTGTCTTGTTTGGGTTTTATTTTTTGTTTTGTTTAATGTATATTTTTATTATAATTATTATATATGAATGCCATTCAGATTGTTCCTTTTGTTAACATGGGGAGGGGTGGGGGAGGGGGGCAGAGGCGACTGACCCCAGAAACCTGCAGGGCGGGGCTGGGCCAGTGCCCTCTGAGGACATTTTTGACCTTGTTCAACCTTTCCACGAAGAATAAACTGTGTTTCACATTCTTTGTGTGACTATAGCTTGGTGTAGGGGTGAATTCAATGTGCCCAAGCAGGATTAGGAAGAGCAGACATTGAGAACAGTGTTTCCCATGATGTGAGGGCTTAGAGTTTGTCATAAATATTTATTCTTAGTGTACGGATGGGATTTAAGAGCTGGAGTTGGGGAGCAAGGCACATCCCACTAGAGGTTAGAGGAGTGATTGGCAGAACCTTGCTTCCTTCCCCAAAATCCTTAAAAGGCTACTTTTGAGAGTCCAGGCTGCCAGAGATAGGTGGAAGTGGTCACACTGAGAGCGTCTGGAAAATCTTCCTAAATTGCATTATTCTGCCGTGTGATCTGGCCACAGACACTCAAGTTTGCTCATACATCTATCCCTGCAGCAAGGATATTCCCATGATCACATTAGACAGAGGCTTAGTGACAGGCCTCAGGACCCTAGGAGCTTCTTCTCAATCTAAGCATGGTGGTGCACATCTTTACTCTCAACCCTCTGGAGACAGAGGCAGTTGTAGTTCTGGGAGTCTAAGGCCAACCTAGTCTACATAAGTTCGTTCTAGGCCAGCTGGAGCTACACAGTAAGACCCTGCCTAAAAAAGAAAAAAGGTGGAGGTTCTTACAGGCCTGGGACTCTGATGTTGGATCAGGAGATCAGGAAGGGGGGAGGGGGAGTTGGCCCTGCAGTCTCTTCTACTAGGTGTGTCCTATCCCTGGCAGAACAGTGTATCTCAGTTGCCCAGAAGACCCGGGACCCTCAGGTTGGAGGGAGAATAACAAGGCTTTGTTTCCATTGTGCACAGAAACTGCTGCCCTAGACAGGGTTCCCAGGCTGTTGACCCTCCCTTCCTCCAAAGCCAGCCTGAAGGGAGGGGTCAGCTCAGTTGCTGAGTCAGCTCTGCTGGAGGAGAGCAGCCCCTTCTCCCGCCTTCCCTTCCTGCCTCAGCCCAATCTTCCCTGGGCTCCTGCCCAGGCCCTCCACAGCCCGCCTTTCAGAGCCTGGTCCCGCCTATGCCATCTTCTATCCAGCTGCTCTGCAGAGGGGCTGGCATAATTGCTTTGGCAGATAGGGGCCCCACCTTCCTGCCAGCCAGCAACCCTGACCCCAAGCGTGGTCACCTGTGCCTCTCCTGCCAACAGCTCTTTGGCAGGGACAGTGTGTCTCAGTGAAGTTAGGCACAACCCCCACCACCTCCACCCTCACCAGAAGGGATGGGAACTGAGAAGGTGGCCCTGAGGGGGAAGTCAGGGGCATCTAGGGGTAGTCTATGCATGTGACAAAAAACTCAGAAGATGAGCTCATGGCCCCTTTGTGTTTTTGCGGCCCACATATGGAGGCAATTACAGATGTTATCCAGAGGGAATTCTGCAGAACACAGCTGGAGCCAGTGGAAGAGCCCAGGAGGGGGACTGCCAGAGGGAAGAGGAGGGGGAGCCCAGGGCTGGAGTGCGGTTTCCCCATCACGAGGAAATTGTTTGGCTAGAACTCTGGAATCACAAGATGCTCTCTGAGGCCAAGGAGGAGAAATGGGAATACAGAACTGGAGACAAGGGGGGATGAGCTAGTCGATTGATTCTGCACGGGCAGGACTGTGGGGCAGAGGCAGAGGGTCTGGTGCTGATGACGCACTTGGACCCACCCACTGTACTCCATGAGGTTGCCTGGCGATCTTAGTAGAAGCCTTAGTGGTCGGTCATAAGGCCCCACTTGAGTGAGCCACCATTAGGATGACAGGAGTCAGAGGGCCCTCTGGCTCCCAAGGACCTGCAAACTGTTTTCACTGGCCTGGCTGATTTGTCTGCTGGGCCTGACCCAGTTTCTATGGTTCCAAGTTCCTTTATTCGAAAGCAGCACTTGTGAGTTGGGGCAGCCAGAAGGAGCCAAGTGGAATATGTGAGGAGGTTTGGGCAGCCCTGGGGACACTGGACTGAGAAGATACTGGAGTGAGAACAAAGGACAAGAAGGAGAGCACTTTGCCCATCCACACACCCCTCAACCTGAGGTGGGGTCCTCCCTTTTCATCACTCTCCTTGTCCAGGGATCGCCACCAGCTGGTTCAAAGCCAGGGAAGGGAAGCCCTTAGAGGAGCCACACCCTCTGAAAGAGTTTGGGCACAGGGACATCTTTGCTCACTACAATCTGGTTAGCCCTGCTGGTCCTTCCCTGCCTCTCCCAGTACCGTTCCCCCACAATCTAACAGACTTCCCAGCCGACTTTCCTTCACTCTACAGAGCGGCAGAGGCCCTAACACAGGCTCCTTTTACAGACAAAGGAGCTGAGCCCTCGCAGTCACCGTTCTTTTTTCGTTTTTGTTTTTTTGTTTTTTGGGTTTTTTTTTTTTTTTTTGGTTTTTAAAAATTATCTATTTTATTTCAGTTTGTTTCCATGTATGTCTGTGTGAGGGCATCAGGTCCCCTGGAAGTCAAGTAACAGATGGTTGTGAGCTGCCATATAGGTGCTGGGAATTGAAACCAGGTCCTCTGGAAGAGCAGCCAGTACCCTAACCCGAGCAATCTCTCCCATCTCTCCAGCCCCCAGGTCACAGTTCTTTAGTCCAAATTTAAGCCCCATATCAGGGACTAGGGCAATGGCTCAGTGGTAGAACATTTGCCTGACATGAGCAGCCCTGAGTTTGATCCTCAGCACTGCAAGACAAAACAAAAAGCCAAGCCTCCCTGGGTTGACTTCCTATGCAAGCAAACTCTGACAAGGCCTCTTGAGCACTTCTTCCAGCGTGGACCCAAGCAGCTGGGTAACTTCAGGGCAGTGTGCTCTGGGAAACTGTCAAGATATCTGTGTTTGCTCGACAAGCCAGGCAGTAGATGGACGAGGCAGCCAGAATGGGGAAGAGGGGGCAGGGGGAAAGCTCCTCAGAAAAGGAAGCCAATTTGCAGCCTACCACTTTGCTTCTCAGGGACAGGAGCCCGTGTCCTGAAGGAAGGAAGGTGCCACAAAAGCTCAGAGACTAGAGGGGACAAAGTGCTTGCATGCAACAGCAGTAGGAGACAATGCTGAACAGCTGTGCAAAGAACAGGCGTTCACCAACGCCTTCAGAGGAGTGACTACTATTCCCAGAAAACTCCAGCCTCAGCTCCAGTTGTTGTCCTACCGTCCCTGTACCCACTTTGTACCCATCCTCGATCTAAGTTCATCTCCTTTAGGAGACCAGTTTTCTACACTTAGCCCTACCCCTAGGACTTCCAGCCTTTTTTTTCCCCTTCAGTCTTGGGGAGTTGGGAGAGACCCAGTGGCAGCTTGCATTGGGGCTAAACAGCTAGGGCCTGGATGGCAGGCAGTTCTGACTGGACAGAAACCAGCTTCCCAGTGAGCTCACACACACATACTTTCCATGCTGGCCCACCTCCAATGACTTAGTTCCTTCCAAGCCTGCCTTCCCCAGCCAGCCTCAACCCCCTCTGTCCTCCCTTGCCACTAGTCCTGGAGCTCTACAGCAGGACCATTAGATACTTCAGACCAGGGTTGTCATCACATCTCCAGGGGGACAGCTTACTCTGCATCCTAGCTGAGGCCTGATCCCCCTACAAACTACTTATTCTCTGTCATTGAGGCCTTCATGGCTTAAAAGAGATCTGTTGCTTCCAGCGCTCAAAGGCCCATTTCTGGCTGGGGATGTACCTTAATGGGTAGAGGACTTGCTTAGCCTGAGTTGCATCCCAGCACCACACAGAACAAGGTGTGTGGTACACATCCATAACCCTAGCACTCCAGAGATAGAAGCGGGAATATCAGGAGTTCCAGCTTGGGTTACATGAGCTGCTGTTTGAAAACAGAGAACTACACCTGGGTAGAAAATGACAGAGCACTCAGACAGAAGGGTGGCACTATAGTGGATGTTGGAAGGGCATCCTCTGACTGCCCCAAGTAGCTCACTGACTCAGGGACCAGATGGGTTTCAGCATGGGTCATATCCTGTTCACTCACTGGATTTCCCATCTCAGGCACTTCCCTAACTCCGGGAAGGATAGGGTCCGGAGGGGAAACGCCAGGCTGCCCACAAAATAAAAACTAGCTCCTTGCAAGTTAGAGAAGAAGAATAAATGGAAGTGTGTCTATTACATCACTTAAGAAAATAGGCCTCCCCCTCCCCCACAAAAGAGAAAAGAAAAGAAAAACCAGGCAGTGGTGGTGCACGCCTTTAGTCCTGGCACTTGGGAGGCAGAGACAGGTGGATCTCTGTGAGGTCAAGGCCAGCCTGATGAGTGAGTTCCAGAATATCCTCCTAAGGTACAGAAAAAAACCCTGCCTTGAAAAACAAAAAACAAAAAATAGAGCCAATATCTTTAAAGGGTCCCTGTGTGTTCCCCAAATTCCCTCCAGTAAAGTTACCAAGTCCTTGAATACTGTGGTGTTTCTTTCTTGCCCTTCTCTCTTTTTAAGATTTATTTTTATTTTATGTGTATGAGTATTTTGCCTGAACGTAAGTGCACCACACGTGGGTCTGGTTCCCACAGAAGCCAGAAGAGGGCATGGGATGCCCTGGAACTGGAATTACATGTGAGCCTCCATGTGTGTTCTGGAAGCTGAACTCAGGTCCTCTTTGAGAGCAGCCTTAACCTTAACCTCTGACCCATCCATCTCCCCAGCGCTGCGGCTTTCCTGGTTCTCTAAATGGACTCCCTGGCATTCGCTTTTTCATTCCCTGTTTTTTTTGTTTTTGTTTTTTAAGCTTCGCTCATTTTATTTAATTGCTGTGTAACAATCTTACAGTTTTATGGCTTCATATTTTCACTGGTATATGTATTCACCAGGCTTGGTCATCTTAATGGAGTAGAGTTATAGCTCACTGTCATTTTAGTTTGCATTTATATAAATCCTAATGAGGTTGACCATCTTTTTTGCTCATTCATGCTCTTTTTGGTTTTGTTGAGATAGGTTCTCACTGTGAAACCTAAGCTGTCCAAGAACCCCTGATCCTCTTGCCCCGGCCTTCTAAGTGCTGGGATTACAGGCCTGTACTATTGCACGTGCACATGTATGTGCACATACATGTACACACATGCATACACACAAAATACACACACAACACACACGCACGCATGCTAATGTATGCATTCGTTTAGATGCAAGATCTCATGTAATGACCTCTAGGTCAGATTCTGTCTCAAACAAACAGAAAAAGGGTAGAGGCTAGAGGATCAGAAGTTCATGGCTATCTTTGGCTACCTGAGGACACAATAATGTGTTTGTGCACACACACATGCACAAACATGATGGGAGTAGGCATGCACAGCACACAGGTGGAAATGGCTCTCTCCTTCCACATGGGTTCAGGGGATCAAACTCAAGAAGTCAGATTTATATAGCAAATGCTTTATCTGCTGAGCCACTGCCTCATCTGCCCTCTTTATATATTGTTAATGCAAATCCTTTCTCGGTGTTAAAAAAAATACAAAAAACAAAACAAGTCCAGTGACTCAGAAGACTTAGAAGATTTGTGTGCATGCCCCAGGCTCCAGCCACTTTGATCCATTCACAGTCAGAGTTCCTCTTCACTCAGTACCTAGTGACATGTAGCAGTGGGCCAGAGGACAAGTTCAGTCCCTGAAATGGTTTCTGCATCTGTTCAGTGCCTAGTTTTGTGCTGGTAGCATGATTTCTCTGAAGACATGTCTTTGATACAACAAGCTGCTAGGAGTATATTCAAACATGGTAGCAGATCCTTGTCTATCTATCACCTATGTACCTACTACATATCTAGACAGGATCTCGAGTAGCCCAGGCTGACCTCGAACTCCTTGAGTAGCCAAGGGTAACCATGAACTTCTGATTCTACCCTTTTCTATTCCCTTGAAACAGAATCTGACCTGGAGCTCCAGGAATAGCACTCATGACATGAGCTCCTGCATCTAAATCAATGCATGCATGCATATATACATGCATACACACACACACACACACACACACACACACACACACACACACACACACACACAGAGCAGCTGAGGGTGTAGCTCAGTAGTACAATCCTTGGCCAACATAAGAAAGGGCTCTCTTGGGTTGGGTTCCTAGTATGGAAAAAGAAAAAGTTACTAAAAGAATTACGTCCAGGTAGACTCTTAAGATTTCAAGCCTTTAAGTGACATGGCCAGCCCAGTCTTCACCCAGTCCTGGAAGGCCAGTAGGGTTCTCCTTTCCACTTCCTTCTAATCGGTATAGCAGACACCGACAACTGTGTCATTACACTGCACTGTCCTGTGCCACAGAGGCCAACCCTACCCATACCCAACTTGTGCAAGACTGCATATAAATTCTACCAGAAGGGAAGCTGGGAAAGGAGCTAGAAGAACACCCATCCTACTCTGTGGGTCCCGCCCACCTCTACAGCAGAAATCAACTGGGCAGGGTTTGCAGGGTGGTATCGCCCCCTAGTGTTTGATGTTGAGACTGGAAGTCGACCCTGGGGAACCTAGAACCTAACCAGGGTAAAGCTGGTCGGAGTCAAGGAAACTACCACCCTCCCTCCCACTTTCCCCGTTTCCTCTCTAGACAGCTGTACTTAAAGGGGTGGAGCTATAGGCCAGACGGGGCCCACAGCTGTTCTTAGCCTCGCAGCCACCAAGGCAAAAAGGTCAGTTTCCGTCACTGTCCCGCCCCTGAATCCGGGTGTTGGGGTTGATGGTCAACCCTCATTAACTCCGAAACAGAGAACGTGCAGGCGGTGAGGGCACAGGTATGCAGAAGGAGGTTCTTCTGCACCTTCCTCAGAGTTTCAAGCTGTCATACTTCCCCCATGTGGGCTCCTTAGATCATTCTGCCACGTCTGTGCCCGGGACCCTGGGGTCAGTAGTCCACTTAAGACCCTATTCCTGAACCCTCTCTGGCATCTGGCACGACTTGCTTCATAAACTTCCCATTGCCCTTGTCTCCTGGGAAGTTAGATCTCCTGTGCCTATGAGTCATGGAGTTGTGAAGGAGCACCAAAGACCCTGGCAGGTGTCCTAACGGACATAGGCCCTCAACTTTTCTACCTCCTCTTTAATGAACAATAATGCAAAAAAGGGTGGCCAAATAGATGATGGAAAGGCATCCTCTAAGAGATGCCTGTGACCAGCATTGACTTGTTGATTAATTCATTCCTTCATTTAGTCACTCAGCTAGTATTCCCTGAACACCAACACATGCATCATTTGTAGTACCAAAGACATAGCAGAAAGCAAATGATCTCTGTTCTCCTGGGACATCTATTCTTGTCAGCGAAGCGAACAGCAAAAGTGATAAATTAGGATAATATATAGTTTATTGGATAGCAACTCACAGCAAGGGAAAGTGGAGGTGGGTGAGGGAGACATTGTTTGGATGAGACTTTAGGGAAGGCCCCACTGGGATCTTGGGCTATTAGCAAACAAGCCATGTAGTTCTCAGGAAGAACTTTCCAAGCAAAGGAAATAGCAAACGCCAAAAGCCTGAGATGACAGCATTGCTGTCATAAAATCCATGGGGAACTAGGCAGTGTGGCTGGACAGAAGGAACAAGGAAGAAAACTGGAAGAGTGGAGGTCAGCCGGGTACCAGTACAACAGGCCTCAGTGCCTTGTAAGTGACTGTAAAGACTGGGCTTTAGCTTGTTTGCTTAGTTGTTGGTGTTTTGTTTTGTTGATATAGAGTCTCATGTAGCCAAGGCACTTTGTAACTAAGAGTGACTCTGAACTATTTCTCCTGCCTCAGGCTCCTGAGTGTTGGAATCATAGGCATGTACCATGATGTCTGACAAAAACAGGCTTATTCTGATGAAAAGGAGCCTTTGAAGTAAAGAAAGGGAAAAAGAGGTCATTTTAGCCCCTTGCAAAGAGTATAATTTCAATAATTCACTGCAGTCTGGTTGGGAGAAAAACTGCCACTGCCACGTAATGCTTTCTATTAGCCAAGACACTTAATTCTTTGACGTTCCCATCTTCAGAAGCTAGAAAGACTGAGATCCATGTTAATGAAAACCTAAATGCCTCAGAGTAGCTTTAGATCCATGATGGCCTTTAATGAAGACTTTTAGGGAGGTAGAGCTTAAAGGTTAAGAGCACTTGCTGCTCTTGTAGAGAATCTGAGTTTAATTTCCAGCACTCACTCTTATCAAGTGGCTCACAACTGCCTATAAAGTCCAAGGATCCAGCACCCTCTTCTGGCCTCCACAGACACTCACATGCATGTGATGCATATACACACTCCGGCACACACAATAAGTAAATCTTTTATTATTT